>VZRL01000787.1:787228-804488 GCA_013397895.1 Origma solitaria
GGGGCAGCCGCGGCTGCGGGCCGGGCACGGAGCGAGCGCCGGCCCCGCACCGGCCCGGGCCGTGAGGGGGGCGCCGGACGGAGCGCTGCTTCCCAAGCTCGCCCGTGCGAGATGCATGTTTCATGTAGGATGCATCACCCATGTTTGACCCCCCGCCCCCCGCATTCAGCGACAAGAGACAGGTTGCCAAGTCCCCCACCTTGAATCATTGGCGGTTTCGAAAATCCGGCGAGGTGCTCATCGATTGTCAATTTCTTTGAACTTTTAAATGCTTCTAGGGGTGTCTGCTTTCTCCTTTTTTTTTTTTTTTTTTTTTTTTTTTCTCGCGCTGGTNGGTTTTTTGTTTGTTTTTTTTTCGGGGGGAAGGGGGACACGAATGGACGGACTGCTAACCCGGTTTATAATGAGATTAAATTTCATTTTCATATTTTACCGTCAATTTCCATTTAATATTTGCACGTCAGGGACTGAAAGACAATGCCTCTTTGCTTCCAAATAGCAATTTGCATTGGTGTTTTGAAATGCTCGAGGAAGCGTTCCTCTGACGATCGTTTTTACAGTAGTTGCATTTCACATAAGATCATAGTGGACAGCCCTCTCCTAAAGGATGAGTGCAGGCATTTGTGCTGGGAAGCTGGGCCCTGGTGATTTGAATGCAGGTCACTGACATAAGTAATACGGGCTTGTCAAATAAGAAAAGCTTTAAAAAAAAAATCATCCTAAAATTTGTCCAACTGGAGAGGGCTTTGTGTCTTGGCAGTATATTGATGCTACTATAAAAGATGCACTGTTTCTTTTTTTTTTTTTTTTTCCACCCTCCCTGACCCCAGGTTAGCACTCCTTCTATTATGGGAAATGTAATCAACTGATATTAATAATGACATTTAATAATTTGCTTACCTGAACATATTTTAGTGCTTCCTGACTGATCTCAAACAGGCAATGCTTGTCCTATAAATAGTTGTCATTGAGTATACAGATTAGGGTTACAAGGAAGTTGTGTTTTTAAAAAGTGAAGCAGGGTTATGAGTGTTCCCACAACATCTCTCTGCTTCTTAATAACTAGACTTAGAGTTTGCAAGAAGAGAGAAAGTGGCACACTTGTGGCAGTTAAATGCTTTCAGTGAATAAATTTCTAAGCATTAGTCAACATATAACTACTGGTGATAAAAAGCAGGTAATTGTGGTAGTACTTAGTACTTCAGCACTCAAATTTTTCCTTTCTTTTTTCTTTTTCATTCAGTAAAGCTATAAAGCACATAAATCTTAAGGAGCTGGATTGACCTTATAATGCTTGTTTTCATTGCTAATCAGTTACACTGTACTATAAAATGTAAATTAGTTCGTTCAAGAGCTATTTTTATATTCATATTAGTTTTTCTGTAACGTAATAACTCACATTTTAAAAAAGAGGTACTGAAAAAGGTCCTGCTTTTCTTTTTATTTTTTTGTGAATCAGTCAAAAAGTGTTCATAATTGGGAGGTGGGACTGAGTTGGTAACACCTTAAAACTTTCTGCTGATACACAGCTACAGGATGTTTGGATTCAGTAGTACAGCTCAGGCAGGGATATCTCTTTCCCACTGCATGTCTGCTGAAGGGCAAGGCATTACCTGGCCCTGCATGTTTAGCTGGCTTAATTGTAGAGACCCTAGAAGGGAAGAAAATTCAAGGTACCATTGTCCAAATGGAAAACCTTTTAGAAAATGCTGCTTACATGGCATAGGCTTAGAAAACCCAGAGGTCTGACATGCGTGACTTATTTCTGTCACCTTCATAAACTGAAGTCATCCAGTCATCATTGATGTAATAGACCAGGCATCAAGTGGTGATACTTTGTTCTACGTCCGATGGCCCTTTGAGTTGGGCCCTTTTTAACCAAATCTGTCTCTTTCTTGTTTTATGCTGTGGCCTTTAGCTGTACATAATTCCCATTTAATATAAAGTAGAGTTTGTGCAAGTAGACAAGTATAAATCCAGACCAATATAGTGTGTCCAGTGGTTGTTCAAATTCTTTCCACAGCACACATATTTCTGGTGAGGTGCTTTTTTTCCCTTCAATTAACTCTGCGCCTGTGCAAGAAATCTTTCAAGTCTCTTGAAATGGTCATTAGAATGAAAGACAAGCAGAAGAACCCGCCTGGCCACCTCAAAGAGTTGTTCAGAACATTCAAAATATGCTGTATTGTTATAAACTGTACACCTGAAATCCCTCCCTTTGCCAAGTACAGTAAGGGAAAAGCAGAAAAGAGAACCCTGGTACTGGTGGTTGTTTCTGTGCGTAAGTGAAATTACAGAGGGCACTGGGATGTTCCTTATGTTCAGCAGGCTGAATTTGTCTCTCATATGTAAATAAATGCACACCTACCCCTTGTACAGAGGACAAGGCTTCTTTCATAGCCTTTCTGTTTTCTATATAAAGCATGTAGGGAAAGTGTTTAAATTTGGCAACCCTGACTTCACTCCTTGTTCCCTCCCGTCCTTATTATATTTTTTGGCCTCTTACTCACTAGAGAAAATCCTTGAAGAGAATGATAAAACCAGTTAAGGATTTGAAAAAAAAAAAGAAAGAAGATTGCAGAATAAGGCAAATTGCTACTTGAAAGCAATTAATATTGCTTTGCACATAGGCTGTCACAGGACTGTCACAAGCTGCCTGAAGGACGGGCAAACAAAGGGCAGTGTAGTGGACTGGTGGTGAGGCTTCAGCAGATTGTAGCAGTGACTGGCAGCAGGTTTCTCTTCTGACTTTATTCCTCCCTATGCAATTTAAGCAGTTGTGCAGAATGCCATGTGTAAGATGAAGCAATTTGGTCATTAATAATTGACAACATAAACACTAAGAATATACAGTTGTGTGCATTTAAATAGTGTCTGTCTTGGAAACTCACTGTAATTAATACCTGACACACATCTATGGTCTTTGCTAGTCTCAGTGCTAGATGTCATTGAATCATCATGCTGAAGCAGTTCTTTCTGGTTGGCTTTGTTGTGGTGCCATCTGTACTAATGTCTTTTATTTCTAACAATAAAAATGAAGTAATTTTTTGCACTCGCCCTTCCAGGTGGTGTTTTTACTCGTCTTGGCATACTGTCAGTGTCTAACATCTTATCCCATATTGGTGCAATATGGGGATACTGCATTACACAAATTGTAAGCAGAATGAAGCAACCAAAGAAATTGATACTGGTTGTGTTGACATATATGAAGAGTACACTGACTTTTGCTTGTTGAAGGAAAATAGGTAGGGAAAGAAAGGGGCTGCCAATTTAGGAACTTGGCACCTGTTCTTTTCTGGGAAGAATCTTCTCACTGCAAGGATATCCCATGGCATTTTATACAAATGGACTGTAAGTCTTATTCTGACTGTTGAGCTTTGAATATTTTTGCCTTCGTCTACAGGCCTTGCCGTCTACAAGCATGACTATAGTTTTCACATAAAATTTAGATGCCAGAGGGATGCTGAGAAAGAGCTTTTTTGGATCCGTCTCTGCCATGACAGGGTTGGCAGGATACCCATTAGAAGGAAGTGAGGGTAGCCTTGTCCTGGTTTAGGGATTTGCAGAGGAAGGGTGAGGAGAAGTTGCGTCCTCTATGATGGCAACACATGCTTTAAATTTTTTTATTAAGGTCAGCTGGCCTTTCATTTGAGCCACAGGAGTTAAGACAATAAGAGAGGAGAGGGCTGTTAGTGCTCAACCACTTCTGAAGAGTGTAACGTGGTTGTCTGCAAGGTGGTTTGTGAAAGCAGCATCTTCTCCAGAATTCAGCCTGTATGAGTTTCATTGTTAGCAGTGAGGATGGGTATGTTGTGCTGCATTCAGGGAACATCACCCAAAATCCATAATGTACTGAATGTGGGTTTCTGCTTGCTGTATTCTGAATGTAGTAATGAAAACTAGTACTTCAGTAGCTGTAGATAAATGCTGACAGAGGCTGTTACTTTGAAAGTGCTTGGTTGAAGGGCTAGTAAAGAAACAATTTCAGGGAAAGACTTACATTCAAGCTATTTAACTGTCAAGCTGTGTGAGGAGTTAATGCATATATAATTTGATTTGTAAGGGTGATCTCTGTTAGGTCTGACTCTCATAAGCATTGCTGCTGATAACTTGCAAGAGAAACTAAACTATGCCTTTATTTATGAAAAGTTACAGGCTGTGAGGTTGTGCTGGAGTTAGTGGATGTACTGCAAAAGAAAGTGCATTCTGTACGAAGAGACCAGGGAGAGAGAAGCCTGGCAGTCTGCATCATTTTCTCCATGTTCTTCTCACAAGTGCTTGCTTTTCTTGCCTTTCTTTCCCCTCAGGGGAACAGGCCCCACATCCAGTGCATATTTAGTGTGCATTACAGATCTTAACAAATCCATGGAAGATGAGAGAGTGCCATGAAAACATCACAATGGAGCATTACAAAGACATCATAAGATTTGTAGGCTATTACAGTAGAGGCCTCAGGTGGAAGAGACTACTTAGGTCTCTCATACCTTATAGAAAAATGTGACTACAACTTAGATAGGATAACAAATAATAAATAAGAGGATAGTTCATACAGGCTTTAGGGAAAACAAGGGTTTTTGTCCCATGCTTGAATTCAATGTAAAATGCATATGTTATTTTTGCTCCTGTCAGAATATGTGGGCTGTGTCCCTGGTGATGCCTGTATTATCTCATTAATATACACAGAATAAATGTGTTTCATAATTCGTACCAAATGTCTGTCTAGAGAATTGACATAAGATTCTCTGTTGCCTCTTATCTGAAAATACACAAACTTGATGATGGATTAAACTCAGATCTGTCTCACTGGTGGTCACCTCTGACTCCAGCAGAAAACTGAAACTTCATTGTGCTGTTGCTCTGACTGTAGAACTCATAGATTATTTAGATTGGTGTGATGAATTACAGCTATTCATCAGGGTGAGGATGCCAAACTTTGGGAACTTTGTTTCTCTTTTAAGAGGTGCTTGTTACTTGAAAATGACATCTACAGGAAAAGGTAATTTGCTGGGGATGATCTTGGAGGCAAAGGGAGGTTCTGCCGTGTTCCACAACAGAGTGGTTTTTATATAGGAGAGCTTCTAAGAACAGTAAAGGAAATGATGAGGTAGGTTGAGAAAGATGCCAGAGGAGGAGGATTACATTCAATAAGCCAACTGTTTGGATCTGAAGCCAAGTGGTTGAAGGCTACAGGGTTTTCTGGGACAGGGTAGTCACAACTATTGGCCACAAGGCTGTCGGCCTCCAGATCAATAGACTGTCCTGCAACCAGGCACCCTACCCTCTTGCATTAAGTAGTATAAACACAAAGTCAAAGAGTCTTTCTGTCTGCCTGTGTGTCTGCTTTCTTCTCAGGAGACATTCCTTCATTTTATACTCATGGAGCAGTTCCAGACTTACTGCTGTCATATTATAGTCTTGCCCCAGGGTTAAGATGCTGTCTCCTGGGATGTGGGAGGTTTCAGTTGAGTTTGACTTAATGTTATTCTCAGGACAAAGATTTGAACCAGGTTTTTCAAGAACTCGTTAGGAAGAGGAGACAAAAAGACTCCATCTAGGGAAGCTGTGAGAGAAGTTAGGATGAGTATGTGTGGACTAATACTGAGAAAGTACCTTTGATTCTTCTGGTGTCTCTGCCTTACAACATGAAATCATGGGGATGTTTAATGTAATAGTAAAAATGAAAAAAGAAATCACATTTAAAACCAGAAAAGAAGCGACTTGACAAGTTGAAAAACCCAAGCAAACCTATAAAAATACACAAACCAAAAATGTGTTGTGTGAATATATCCAAACCCCCTGTATTTTGTCAAAATCAATGATAATAAACATTTTGAGAAATCTGTTAGGCTCTGGACTTCAGGACAGAAGGTACTCAGTTACCAGAGATGAGTAACAGAGATGAGTTATGGCCCGCAGATTGGTCACATTATCTCTTGTGTGCCCAGGACAAAGGTCTTGTTTTCTCTACTAAAGTAAGCAGTATCAGAGAGGAAATCTGGGTCTGTCCCTGTGTTGTGTTCCAGGCAGGGTGGTATTTCCTGGTTTCTCATGGGACTACACCAATCAGCTGTGCCAAAATCCTGCTCGTGCGTGCTGAAACGAAGCGTGTCAAGAGTCACTCTAAACCAATATTTGGCTCGCTTTACTGGCTAGTAAGTAGTAAAAACCATCTCCTGGCAGAAATTTGAGAAGCCATGGATTAGCAGGACTGTATCACTGTTTGAAGCAGTGCTGGCTGCTGATGGATGGAGTATTTTTCTTACAAACTCTGTCCTCACTTCTGTATCCTGCAGTTCCACTTGCCGTGCTAAATTCCCAGGAATGAGGAGCCTCCCAGCAGCTCTCAACAGGTGAAGGACTGCAACTGCTGCCCCTGTAGTCCTTCTACATTCGGGCTAGCGTCATTCTTCCTGTGCTGAAACACCAACAGTTGAGATCAAGAGAGTAATCTCTCCCCAAATTGCCTTTCATTAAATATTTTCTATTTTTTAATCCTTTTGTAAAGCTGGAACTTTTATTACTGTTCTACTGCCATCTCCAAATCAAATCCTAAGATAGAAGTCATGTACACTTTCAGAGCAGGACTTCTAAAATTTGACAACCAAATCCTGCAGTTCCTGACTATTATTTAGTAGGATTTATGCTTTTATCTGAATGTATTTAAAAAAGGTCTTTTAAATCTTTAGTTTCTCCTGTTATCATTTATTTGTTAGCATTTTGGTTCTTTCTTTGTTTCACTTTGGCCCACTGCATCATCATTTTAATAATCTCTGGGGTTTTTTGGATAGAGGAATATCATAATCTTTGGACAAATGTCTACTTTAGTCACTGCTCTAGGTTACTTATAAAGTGGGTTACAAGCTACTAAACTGCATGAAGACCAAAGTATTTCTTGGCATGTGAATAAGTAGAAGTTTAGCAATCTGAGAAAAAATTAGTATTCCTATGAGAGGTTTTGTGCCTTCAGGATTAAAGAATAGTAGTAACAAGTTTCTTGGGAATTATCTAAATTCCTACAGTCTCTCTGGGTCTGACCTCAGCTGCTAGAGAGTTATGATATTTGTACAAAATTCAGTGGAAGACCTACAGTAGTTACTGATGGTGACCCAGAAGATCTAGAAGTTGTCCAGTGGTACCAGTTGTCTTTTTCACAGAAGAGCCTTGCCTAACCTTAAACCGATTGTATTTTTTATGAGGACGAAACAGCAGTGTGGTGCTGGTTAAAGCAGAACTGAAAGGAATGAATGGAGCAAAGCTTCTCAAGTGACTGTGCTTCACAAAAGTATCAAAGTGCCTCTTGGAAGAACGTATGGATTTTCTTTCCCTTGGAAAGGAAAAGATACACGTTCATCTCTGAAAACAGAGAATGCCAGTGTCCTTGTAGGAAACGCACATATGAATCCAAGTGGTACACCAGCTGTCACCAGACTCCAAACGTTTACTAACCGATGCTTCCTAAGTATTACCATAGTCTGTACTCTAAGCTGATTCTGTGCCAGTCACTTGAGCAGCTTCGGAAGTTATCACCTCATCTTGGAGGAAGCAGGGAAATGCCAGTTACAGGATGGACTGGGAAACAGGTTTTGCCAGCGGAACAAGCAGGCCTAGTAGTCTTCCAAGTACCTTTTGCTTGTGTGTGAAAAAGTGAGGCTGTGCACTCTGACAAAGGCATGCTATTTGCTAGTAGAAACTTCAGCAGCAGAATTCCATCTTTCTCCTGTAAATTTTGAGCCCAGAGTGTTATGATGGCAGCAAGTAGAGGCTTTCTCTATCTCTCTACTGTCCTCTACTACAAATTGAAAACTTCTGGTGTGACCAGAACCTCTGTATAGAATGTTTTCAAGTGTAATTTAATATCATTGCAAATGCAGCTTTTGAGAGCACTAGTACTGTGAGAATGAGGTGTTGTCATATGTTTTGCTCCTCGTGCATTTCATGTCCCACACACCTAATGTTTTTTCTGAATATGTTAAAAATAACTCAATACTAAAATGAAAAGGTTAAAATGCACCTCTGAATTTCATTCTCCTTGTAGTATGAGTGCCTCCTTCTGTGTCTTTCAATTATTTAAAGACTGTTTAAATTGACTCAGCTGAATAACCTTAAATTCTTTAACATTAGCTTCTTCACAGGAGGTTTTTAAGAGTAGACATGTAAGTTGGTTTAAGGGGAGAGAGGGACCAACCAGAATTGGATATTGAAATTACAAGGTTAGGACACATCACTGTTCGCATTTTTTTTCCAATAAGCAGAATGAGAGATTAATCTATTTTCAGACTTGAGGCTTTTGCAAAAGAAAATACATTTCAGGCAGTACTAAGATTTTGTGACTTTTTTTCTTTGTTGTACTGGCTGCATGATGTTGCTAGTTGTAGTATGTTGAAATGACTGTAAAAGGAGTCCTTTTCTCAACTTCAGTGAGAATGTTTTTAGAAGCACCTCTCCTCCTCTCCTCTGAGAAAATTAGGATTATTCAGCCTGAAGAAGAGAGGGTTTTGGAATGATCTAATTGTGTCCTTCCAGTACCTGAAGGAAGCCCAGAAGAAAGCTGGAGAGGGACTTTTTACAAGGGCATGTAGTGATAGAACAAGTGGGAATGGCTTAAAACTGAAAGAGGGTAGGTTTAGATTGGATATTAGGAGGAAATTTTTTACTGTGAGAGTGGTGAGACACTTGCACAGGTTGCACAGAGGTGTTATAGATGCCCCATCCCTGGAAGTGTTCAAGGCCAGGTTGGATGGGGCCCTGAGCAACCTGATCTGGTGGAAGGTGTCCTGCCCATGGCAGGGGAGTCAGAACAAGATGATCTTCAAGGTCTCTTCCAACCCAAGCCATTCTATGATTCTATGAAATACGTATTAAAACTATAATTATTTCCAAGTGTGAGAAGATTCCTCAGCATTAAGAGGCAAAAGTAATCCTTCAGAAAACCTCAAATGATGCGGCACTGACTGGAATGGAACTTATGTGTGATTTTATTTTAAAGTCTGCATCAATTTTCTCTCATGTGACACTTGGTCTTTTACTTCGTTATTTTAAAACAACATGACATACTATGAATGCATATTTTGCTTGGTTGAGCTTTTAAAATGTGATTGGCAGTCTTAGACATTGCAGCATGCACTACTAGTGCCAAAGTCCCGAAGCAAGTTAGAGTAGGTATCCTCTTTGGTTTACAATGTAGTTTGAAAAGAAGATGTTACTTCAGAGTCACCAAGTGCAAACACAAGGCAAAGATCTGATTTCCCATCTTCTCCAATAGGCTGAGATTGTACTGTATGCGGCTTTAAAGTGGAAAAAAAACCCCTGTGTTCAGAAAGGAGCAGCATGTCCAGAGATCTGCTAAAAATTAAATGCCTTGGGTATTTTACTCTTGGGGACTTCGTTATAGAAGTCTGTATATCTCCTTCCACGTAAAGGGGAAAAGAGACTTAAAAATTGATCATTTTATTTAAGATTAATATGGGAAGGCCTTGGAATCTCTGCTTTGTATATTATTTAAAGTAGCTATTTTCCCAGCTGTATGCTGTACAAGAATGGCATAGACCTTTTCCTTTGAAGCCTGCAGCCTAAAGGAAATGAGAAAACTAAAGCAAACCAGGGAACTTCCATCTCTTGTAGAGTTTCAGAAGCTCTAGGCTGTATGATTTACTAATGGACAATTAAATTTTAAACGCCTCACAGCAGGTGTTGTTACTTATTTATATATATATTATATAGGTTGACAGTTGGACTTGGTGGTCTTAGAGGGTTTTTCCAAATTCAACAGTTCTATGATTCAGTGATTTCCATGGCAGTATTTTTGGTTAGTGTTGGAATGCCGACTCAGCAGTATAGCAAAAATGTACAGGGATCAAAGAAGTATCATTGTGTCACTATTTGAAAATTCCAGCTACTGTAAACTGTAAGTGCTGCACAGAAAATAATGCAAAATGCTGTAAATAATTTGAGTGATTAGTACTTAGCAATGAATTTCTCTAATGTGAGGATTGTTTAATTTATCTCTGTGCATTTACACATCTGTTGAGAAATCCAGAACTCCAGCTTGGCTCCTGGTCCACTGCTGCAACTCTGTCTGGGCAACCAAAGAACCATGAACACTATAGGATGTTGCATTGTGTGAATCAACAATTCATGTTGATAAGAAAAAAGTAAACCCAAGACTAATCTCAGGCCTTAGATTTAGGCCTCAGTTTATTGTCGTAGTTGTTATGCATTTACATTCTGCTTACCTATAGTGCAAAGATAAACCTTTAATTTTCAGCTGTATCTCTTAATGCAGCTCTGTGTACTCAGTGAAGCCATCTGAATCAGGTCAGATTTTGTAGCTGCCACCTGAGAGTATTTTGTATGCTGCTTTGAGGAAAATTTCATTTATGCTAGGAGTTACTGTTAGCCATGAATCTCAGTCAAAGCAAAAGATGGAAGTTCACTCAACATCTCAAACAGAAGTTTGAGCTCCAGATTTTAGCCTTGCATTACACCATGTCCTTAGATGTCATGAGGGAGATGGTGATAATCTTTCACATTTCTGAACAATTTTTATCAGTAGATCTTGAAGCGTGTGCATACCAGAAACTGCATTGCTGATTAGTGTGCTACTGTTGTGTTCTGCATCTTGAGAGATTACAGTGACATTTCCGTATGTATTTTGCTAAGGGATGAACTAAGATAAAGGAAAAACAGTCGTGAAACACCATGTATGAGCCATTAGTATGGCTGAGAATAGGAGCCTGTGTATTTTGTCTTGCAATTCTTCTTTTCTGCTGCTAGGCTGTGTTCCCATACAGTAAGCTGATTTCCCATTCTGTGGATGCACTTCAGCATGCATTTATTTTCTTGCATTTGATGTTCTTTCTTCTTTTCCTTTAGTTTTCTGCTCAGTAATAAAAGAGGAAATTGCAGCTACTTGAATAGGATCTTACAGAAGCCATATGAAAGTGCAATGCATCCATTTTTTATCTTTCCTTCAGTGGAGAATCCAGAAATATTACCTCTCCTTCCTAGGGAATTGTTCAGTTATGTGCTGTGTGTAGAAAACAAACTACACACCAGATAATACTGCCCACGTAACTGACCAAATGCATGAGTAGCCTTTGTGAGAAGAAGGCAGTATTTTCTCTGCTTTTCCATGCTGGATGCCTCACTTTACCTAGAAAAGTGTTTGCTCAGGGTGTTGTAGAACAAAATGGGCTGAGCCTACCTAACAGCTTTGCCAGTGGTAGGAAGATGTCTTGGAACCCTGGGCTCCAACCCTGTGCCAGGTTTGGTGCCAATGGGACCACAACAGTAAGCTAGGTCAGTTTATCGGACTGGAAGAAACGTATTCCCTTCCTGCTGGATTAGTTTGCTCTAAGTTACTACCTTTGAGTAAACCGCAACCAATATGAGAGTGGGTAGAACCATGTAGCAGCTTTTTTCCTAGCAGTAACTAGGATTAGTTAGGGATTTCATGTAGCAACTTGGTAAAAGCACAGAAAGAATCAAAGAAGCACAGCCAAATTGACAACAGATCTAAGAAAGGAGCTAGTAACCTAAGAAAGTGTTTCCTGTACTGGTAATGTATCTGGCAATTGCTGATTGTCCCTTGTAAAGGAGCATTTTTTCAAGCAGGATTAAAATGTCAGCTAGCAAAGCTGAAAGAATTTTAACAGGACACCTTTTTGTTAACTTGGAGGCCGCCATTAAAATATTTCTATCCAGTGTATCTCAGGTCCACACATCTCCAGGGGAAATACATTTTTTCCTGCTGGGTTACTACTGTTATGCAGTAAATTTTATTGTCTTTGAAGTTAGTAAGGAAATAATGCAGTTATACCATGGTAACCAGTTTACAAATTCTTATTAACAATTACAAGAAACTGGATGTGTTCATAGGACCAGCACTGGCAGAGAAATCTCTCCCTTGTAAAGATGTGTTAACTATCAGTTTACTCATTGCTGCTCAGGCTCTTCAGTGCTAGGCCTTTATTTTGGAATTACCAATAATTTTACATTCCCCTCCCCTTTATACTGAGGTCTGAGAGACGCCATGTAAGCACCCTGCTTTTCTTACAGGGTCACAGGTTGTGCCAATCCAGCCTTTTTCATGTTGGTCACTGTTTGCAAATGCAAAATGCAAGTGCTGACAGGAGGGTGCTGAACATGAAGCCTTCAGCCTGGATGATTGCTAAGCATTTCTGATACGTGTGCTACCTTACTGGAAAGGGATTTAAGGAAATAGGTCTCAAAATAATTGGTCAGTGTTGATGGTCTTTGACTGACTTGGTGAGTCCAGAGATGTGATTGGGCAACTGGAGTATTTTTTTATGAATTGTCATACTGATTTAATGTTGCCTGCTTTCATTGTATGCAGGGCTATCTTATTCTGGCTCTGAGAGGTCGGAATGATGTATTTCCACTAGGAAGGTCATCCCATAGTTGTAAGAATTTCAGAAATCATCAACTATCTCACCAAGAGACATTTTTGTAGCAAAGTGAAGTTCATTGTTTTAAAATAAATTGCCGTTTGTCCAAACAGACAATATAGTGTTTCAAAATCACACAATATTTAGGTTGCTCTGTTTGTGTCTTTACATTGCTGGCTCAATATCTTGTGTATGTCATTTACCTTTCTAAATGCTACAGCTCTATTTATTTCTAAGTAACTTCTTCTAGATAAGCAAAAACCTCTACATTTCATCTGCTTGTGAACATAAATAGTATGTGCAACTACAGTTCTTTCCCTTTATTTATTGATAGGACTTGCAGTCATTTTCCTGTGTGTCTTTATTCCAGTGTAACTAATCAAATTTATATTTGCCACAATTATAATTTGCCATGTGGGATGTCCTAAACACATGAATAATTGAATAGGACTAGTGTATCTGTAAAATCTGTTTATGGTTCAGTAAACTAGTTCTCACAATAGCTGAAGTATTTCCCCACTGAGTTTTGCAAATTCGTGCTCTATTTTGAGCTTGAAATGCTGAATGTATTCAGCTAGACTGTATTCGGATGAGAGAGTATCATCAAGCATCATATTTAGGACTATGATTTAGAGTTTTGAATCAGCCATCTCATCTGTAAAAGTATCTCACTTTGGTCTTTATGTAAATATTGTCTCTTAATTTATCTTTATTATTCCAGATGGAATGTGCTTGCATGGAAGTGGAGCGTAATGCACTTCAGTTCTGTGTGTTTTTGCTAGTTGCTTTAGTGATTTTTTCCTATTTGTGTCAAGTTGTTTTGCTTCTGTTTTGCTTTATGTGTTGTTGAATTGTTCATGTTTCTGAGAAATAGCTATTAAAACAGAAGATAGTAATAGGATTTATTCACATGCAAATTCATTACGGTGTCTGGCTGACTTATATATGATATATTAAAATTTCTTACAAAAATAGGCAAGGACTATGTGTCTTCTTCTGCCAAACAAGGAAGCTGATGCTAGTAATTTCCCTGAGTTCCACATGTCAAATCAATAACAAGATTAGAAGTAAATATTCCTATTCCCCTGCTGTATCTAGTAGATAACGCTTTCTTCTACGTGAGGTTGCATTTTAATGCAAAGATGCTGCTTACAGATTTGATTTTAACTCCACAGCGTGAAATGGCCTAATTTTTTAATGTTGTGTGATAATTCCTTACTGCCCACAATACAAGTTTCCTTCACTGTTTTCATTCTCTGTTCTTTCTGATGGTGCAATAAAGCAATTTTTGTTTCAAAGTGGAGGTGGAAAGCATACTAATTTGCAGCTGGTTGTTTCTTTTTATTTCCAGATGGTAGGAAGAAAAACTGGCTCATTTCAGTTCAAGAAATTATTAAGTTAGCAAGACTCGATAGGTATTCTTCAGTAATTGGATATGTGATTAAAACACTGCAGTAAGTGCCACTGCAACACATTCAAAGCTTTGACACATCCCAGGGTGCATTTGGGATGGTAACAGGTGTGAATTATAAATTTTTAGAAATCTCTTTGCCAGTGAACGGTACCAGGCCTCAAGCAGAGCACCATAGTGCACAGGTGCTGGGTTCAGCAGTGGCAGCTGGCACATCCCTGTGGTACACCATGCATGCACAAGGCCTTTCAAGTGGTGGAAGGCTGAAATGATTGCTAGAACTTTAAAACCTGTTCTATGAAAATTAGACAGGCAGTGGAAAGATAAAGTTGCAGCATGAAACAAATCTGTAGTTCCAGACCTTTTCTGGAAAGGAAAAGCTCTATCGGTCTCTCTTCAGGAAGTGCATACCCTCTGAGCTTTACTGCCAGTTGGATGCTAAATGTGTCTTAGTTGTTAAAAGGAGTTTTTCTATAGGTGCATGCTGCTGGAATTAAAGACAGAATCTGGATGTGTAAAATCTATTGTGTGAGATGCAGCACTTTTATGATGCAGTCAAGGTGAGTGTCTGATCATGTTTTTTTACGAAGTCAACATGAGAAATGAGAAGATCAATATTGTGGACAAGCTACTGGCTAAGTCTAATCAATAATGACATTTTCTCTCTGCAAAAACATTGTCCATGTTAAATTTTTTTTTTTCCTACTTTGACTATTTCAGGATGTGAATCTCAGGAAGAACTGTGTAAAGACTTGTACCCTGCCCTGGTTTCAGCTAGGATAGAGTTCGTTTTCTTCTTAGTAGCTGGTGCTGTGCTCTGTTCTGTATTGTGTATGAGAATAATGTTGATAACACACTGATGTTTTAGTTGTCGCTCAGTGGTGCTTACCCCAAGTCAAGGACTTTTCCATGATCTGCCAGGGAGCAGGTGCACGAGAAGCTGTGAGGGAGCATGGCCAGGACACCTGACCTAAACTGGCCAAAGGGATATTCTGTACCAGAGAACATCATGCCCAGTATGTACTGGGGGAAGTTGGCTGGTAGAGGCCAACTGCTGCATAGGAATGAGATGGACATCAGTCAGCAGGTGATGAGCAATTGTATTGTGCATCTCTTGTCTGTATTGGGTTTTATTCCTGGCATTCCTCTTTTAATTATTATTGTTGTTGATGTAACTATAATTATTATTGTATTTTACTTTGTTTCAATTACTAAACTTTTATTATCTTAACCCGTAAGTTTTAGTTTTTGTTCCTAATTCTCCTCCCCACCCTGAGAGAGGAGTGAGAAAGCAGCTGTGTGGCACTTCTTGCCATCTGGGGTTAAACCACAAAAAACTTTTTCAATACCTTGAAGTTGGTGTTGAAGTTCTCAGGAAGGTTTTTAAAGAACCTGTTTCTTTGATTGCTTGTTAATCTTGGTGATCAGTGACTTTTAAAATCCATTATTATGGGAATGCTGTTGCACACATGTTGCTGAACATTCCAGTGCAAAAACCCTTAACAAAAGAGCAGCACCAAACCTCATCTCATTTTCTAGTATTTCAGAGGACTAAAAGTAAAATGTTCCTAATAAAACTCATTCACATTTCTCTTTTATCAAATTTAAGTTTCCGAGACTTGCATGGTTGGTTCTATCAGGAAACATTCATAATAAAGTAGTCTGTTGGTAGTCCCTACTTTGATGCAGATTTTTGACCATCTGTTGCCTAGCGGGCAAGTCAACCAATAAAAGAATAATTGGAATTTTCCTGCCTGAATTCTCAGAGGAGCCCTCAGGAAGTCTCACCTTGCTTTTGACCTGTTGGTTGAGTTTTATTCAACACACTTTTGTAATTTTTGCTTCTTTCTCCATTGGAAAATGAATCTGAGGTAACAGAAAATAACTATTGAAACAAGATAAGAGTTTATTTATGTTAAATCTTGGCTAGAGGCAGATCTAAAGATGTGATGTTTGTGTTTTGGATAGGTATTTCTAGAAATGTGCTGTTATTGAGAGTTCTGTGGGGGAAAAAATAGCCCAATACCAGATGGATCCTGGTTTGCAGTTAAACCCTGAAAGGATCTTAAACCTAGGATGACACTAAGAGGAACCAATTTCCAGTAGACTTCATGTTTAAAAATAGAAGTGCTGTTAACTTTTGAAAAACAAGAACAAACACAAACTTAAATGGCAAACACAGAAATTCATGCATATCTCTTGACTATAATCTTTCATAGAGGTAAGGCCTGAATGCTTCAGCACAGAGGTTTAGCAGACCTCTGTCTGCTGAAGTCACTCATGTTTAGTCTTTGCTCCTGCCCTGGAGCACTGTGAAGCACATAGAGGACAGGAAATCTTTAATGACACATCCAAAAACATGACTGAAGTTGCCAGGGCTGTGGGGGAGTGTGGGTCCTGCCCACACAGACTGCATGACAGGCCAAAAGTTTAGCATGTCCAAACAAAAAGGAGTTTCTCAACAGGCAGTCTGATAGGAGCCGTGTAGCTGACAGGCAGGGTTTGAAAAAGTCTGCTCTTGCAGGGTGAGTGGGAAAGCTTTGCCTCCTGTCTGAGTGCCTGGAGAACACAAGCTCTTCCTGCAGGGAACATGTCCTTTCTAAAGGAATGTTTACTAGCCCTGGAATGGCATATGTGCCTTACCTGGAGCCCCGCCACCCTGTCTCACACATGGTAGGAATCTTTCTGGTGGCAAGGAATGTGTGTTTTCATGTAGACTCTGCTGGAAGGGTGTAACAGTTCCCTCAGGTTGATAATACCTGTTTTGGTCATACATAATCTATCCAGGCAGGATTAGCAAGATCCGGTATCGGGTGGTGGCATGAAAGAATGCTATCGTTTTCCAGTTAAAGTTACTATCTTTTGAGCTGTATTTCCCTCTGATATTTTTGTTGAGAAGAGATAATACCGCACCAAACAGTCACTAATAATCATCTCAGATGAGGGGGGGAGATACTGATTTCTATATTTAATCTTATGTCTGCATTTGGTTCCTCTGCCGAGGATTCCATCCACTGTTGTGCTGCTCTGGTAACAAGTGCTTCCTTGTACACACCCACCACATCTTAACTGCTGATATGGGAATGATTTCATCGTTAGCATCACCACCGTAGGGTTGTAATGTTTTCCGCTTATTTATTTGCTATGGGTAAATACTGTCTAAAACAGCAGTTACTGTAAATGGACAAAATGTTCCTGCTTGCTGCCATTCGGAATTTCCATGAGACTGTGGGTGTACCTTGCCTTGCATGGTGGTATGAGAGAGATATGAATGATCTTTCTGGTGACGGGAAATGTAGAATACTGTGATCAGAATCAGGAGATAGTAGCATTTACTTGATTTGGCTCAGCATTATGTTTAGTTTCCCTTCAATTAATGGAGCATCCTTGTATGTTATCAAGTGACCTAGGGTTCAGGTATGTGGCGGGCCAGCCCCCCGGG
>VZRL01000788.1:0-19793 GCA_013397895.1 Origma solitaria
GGGAGGAAAAGCCCCAGAGATTCTGCAGGAAGAGGGGCTCTGAACCCAGCCCAGGGAGCCCTGAGGAGGAAAGACCTCCCCTGTGCTGGGAAGGCAGCCAGAGCTCCAACGTGGCAGTCCCTGAGCAGCTTCAGAACAGGGAGAAGGCCTTCAGCTGCTCAGAACGTGGAATAAGCTTTGGCCGGAGCCACCACCTCACCCGCCACAAAATGACCCACACTGGGGAACGGCCCTGTGAGTGTGGGGTGTGTGGGAAGGGCTTCATCGAGAGATACCAACTGATCCGCCACCATCTCATTCACACTGGTGAGTGACCCTACATCTGCATAGAATGTGGGAAGGGCTTCACCCACAGCTACCATCTGGTTGTCCACCAGCGAACCCACAGTGGGGAGAGGCCCTATGTGTGTCCTGAGTGTGAAAAGAGGTTTTGGAGTAGCTCACAACTCCTTACACATCAGCGGACACACGGAAGAGAGGCCCTTCCTCTGCTCCGACTGCGGGAAGGGCTTCAGGCGAAGCTCGCACCTCATCAGGCACCAGCGGATCCACACTGGGGAGAGGCCCTATGAATGTGGGGAATGTGGGAAGAGCTTCAACCAGAGCTCCCACCTTGTCGGCCACCAGCACATGCACTCCAGGAGAGGCCCTATGAGTGTCCCAAGTGTGAGAAGAGCTTCTCCTGGTGGACATCCTTCAACCCAACACTTACAGACCCACCAGTAAGGGAAGCCCTGAGAGAGCCCTGAGAGAGCCCTGAGAGTGGAAAGAACTTTGTCCTCTGCTCCCAGTTCATCCACCATCGGAGGGCCCATGTTTGCAAGAGAAGTGGTGACTGACCCACATTCCAGGTGATCCACTCTGGGAAGACACCTGTCCTTTCCCTGCGCCTGGCAATGATGTGAGGTGGGATCGAAGAACGTGAGGGTCTGGCCATGCCTCCATCATTATATTCGATCCCACCTCAGGTCATTGCCAGGGACAGGGAACGGGACTCTCTCTCTCTCNAGGGCCCATGTTTGCAAGAGAAGTGGTGACTGACCCACATTCCAGGTGATCCACTCTGGGAAGACACCTGTCCTTTCCCTGCGCCTGGCAATGATGTGAGGTGGGATCGAAGAACGTGAGGGTCTGGCCATGCCTCCATCATTATATTCGATCCCACCTCAGGTCATTGCCAGGGACAGGGAAAGGGACTCTCTCTCTCTCTCTCCCCCAAGCAAAAGGGTGTCTTTTCTGGGCAGAAGAAAATATGTGGTTGGGAAGAGCTGGTTGGTGCAGTCCCAGTTTTCCCTGTAAACAGTTTGTGTTATCTCTTCTGTTAACAATATTGTTGCTGTTCCTGTTCGTTCTTTATCTGCAGTACTCACACCTCAGATGGCTTGCAGTCATCAGCATCCTTCATCCTTTTCAGACCAGATTCAACTGTATTTATTTGACATTTTGCAGTTTTAGTAGAGAAGGGGATCGACTGAATGACTGACGGGATTCTTCTCTGATCAGCTATTCCATTTCAATTTCTCAGCATTAAAATCCAGCTGTTTATTTGACTTAAACTAATCTATCAGACATGTTAGATAGCCATTCCCACAGTGCTGCGGAAAGAAACAGCAGCAGTCAGATGCCAAAAGCTGTATCTAGGTCTGTCCAAAATTTCTAGTTTTATGTCTGCCCATGTATCTTTGGTCTGGCCAGAGATTTCTGCCATTTCTGGAAGGAAACTTCCAGGAATGCTTCACTTCTAGGGACTTCCAGGAATGTTCTTTCTGCTCAGCCAGGGGCAGACTATTCAAATCGTTAATGGATGAAACATTCAAGAATGAACATAGAAACTCATGAATACAAGGATGTGTTACACACACACACACACCCCCACTCCCATCCCTTGTCCCAGTCTGCCATTTATTCCAAGAGAACACATCCTTAGTGCTACTTCCTTCTCATGAAGAACTGATACTAGAACAGATGCTGAGTATGTCAATGAGAGAGCAGTCACCAATAGTAGAGGTCTAACAGAATGCCTTAACATGCCCATTAGTTCTCAAAAATAACCTAAAAGGATGGAATAAGAAAAAATCGACAGTGTTGCATTACAAGTATTCTAGGAGACCTCCTGTGTTGCAGTGTCTTGTCCCCATCTCCATCCTTTTCTGCTGCTGACTTCTACCTACTTATTCTAAGAAAGAATGAGTGGAGGCTCAAAGGATTAAAGCAGTATGTGCTTGCAGAATTAGATGTTTCTTGAAGGGAATGGATATTGATTTTGTTTTTATAAAAGATTCTCATGTTTATACCAAACACTGAGCTATAAAGATTTTTTTGTTAGCACCAAATCAAAAAGACCCAAAGAACATTAGCGCTCAATTCAGAGCTCTCAGCTCTTATACCACATCTGAGAATCATGTCAGTGATTTTTCACTTCCCCTGTGCTCCTGTTCCACTGAAGGAAAAGTAAGCAGTCATTCAAATCCACACTCCCTTTAGCTGATGTTCTAGAAAAACAACATTTCTTGTGTTAAAGTCTCATGATCTATCTGTCTAATTGTGAAAAGCATAAAAATTCTGATGTCATCTCCTCAGACTGAATCCATTCTTTGTAACTAAGCCTACGAAAAAAATAAAGGTGACATGAACAATCTGTTTTAATGACAGATTAAATATTTATATAATTTCCAAGTACACAACTAACATTTCTCTAGTCATTGGTGCCCTGCCATTATAGGTGTCACTGCTTCTTCAGTCTTGCTGCTCTGAGAGCAAAGACTCTCTGTAAGTTCCTGTTAGGAATATTGATAAGATTCAGGAAAAGCTCTTTTCCAGATGGTCTTGTATGAGGCATTCGTACTCGAGCATTCCCAGTGATGGTTAAATGCTCATACAGAACACACTCCTCAGCAGAAAGTAAGGTTTGTTACTAGAATAGCTGTGCAAATTAATACATTTTTCAGCTGCAACTCATCTTTAACTACACAGGTATATGGAACACGGAGAAGAGGGGGAAAATAGTTTTGCCCACCTTATATTAAATCACTGTGTCTCAGAAGGTGTGAAAATATATTCAGGTGACAAAGGGATCCTCAATATCTTTGACAGAATTCAGCTCTATAAAGTTCAGACTAAGCCCTAAACACAGCACACAGCAGGGAAGTATGCAAGAAGGCATCAAGAAGAGTTTTGCTATTCTCAAAATGCATTTTTCTAACCTGTCATTGACAATCTACAATGACAATTTGCTGAAACCTCCACAGATAGCTTGTGTTTTACTGTTTCTACTGATATAAATTTCTTTCCCCTACTCCTAGTATTAGACTCAATTTTATTTTCTGCAGTTTAAGTCTGCTATTTCTTGTCCTATTTCTTGCAAACCAGAGAAAATGGATGGAACTTTTCTTCCTCACAGTAGCTTTCTATACATGTCTTTAAACCTCCAGGTTTGACCTTTTCAGTTAACTTTAAATTGTATTTATTTACCATTGTATTTTAAAACAAAGCTTAGTGAGCAGGCAGTTTCCTCACCTGATTCTGCCATCATGCACACGAACACTCCTGCATTGGTTACTGATAACTGCAGTGTCTCAGGTGCTCACACAGTATGTCATTCAGCAAAGGTTACTTCTGAAAACCCTTTGGTTAGCTCTTCAGAAAGAAAACTACAAATACAGACCTAATGTTAGTTATCTAACCATATACTTTCTTAATGCATTGTAAATAATAAAGACCACATTTTAAAGTCTGACCTGTAAAAGAAAACTTTTTCCCTTGTGATCTATGAAAAAGATGATAGCACATGCATTTTTTTCCATTGAAATAAAATGAAAAAAACCACCCAACTTTTGCCTCTTCACACTAATGCAATTTTTTTAAACAGTAACTCTCAGATGCTTCTTCGAAAAGTATTTCAACTTATTTTAAAAGAGAACAGTGAATACTTAACAAACAAACAAACAACATTTTTAGGAGTTTTAGTGTTAAAAGGTATCAGAGAAACAGTAAAAAAAGGCAAGAACAAAAAATAGTTTAATCCAAGGTGATAATATTTTCAGTTATCTTTAATCTTTTCTGAGGACTAATCTGGACATTCCACATGATCAGTTTCCAAGGGATATAAATTTTTTTTAGTTCAATTATGTAAGAGTCCTGAGATTAGGCCAACTTTTTTTGTAGAATCATTGCTCATTCTCCCAAGAATATGCTGTGTCCCCCTGCACAATGATGTCGTCTATGTACTGCAGATGTTCCTGAGCCTCACCCTTTTCCAGTGCAGCCTGGATCAGTCCATGGCAGATGGTGGGACTGTGCTTCCACCCCTGGGGCAGTCGGTTCCAGGTGTACTGCACGCCCCTCCAGGTGAAAGCAAACTGAGGCCTGCACTCTGCTGCCAGAAGAATGGAGAAAAATGCATTTGCAATGTCAATAGTGGCATACCACTCTGCTGCTTTGGACTCCAGCTCATACTGGAGCTCCAGCATGTCTGGCACGGCAGCGCTCAGCGGTGGAGTCACCTCGTTCAAGGCACAATAGTCCACTATCAATCTTCATTCCCCTTCAGACTTGTGCACAGGCCAGATGGGGCTGTTGAAGGGTGAGTGGGTTTTGCTGACCACCCCTTGGCTCTCCAGTTCACGGATTGTCTTGTGGATGGGAATCACAGCATCTCGGTTTGTTCTATACTGCCGGCGGTGCACTGTCAAGGTGGCAATTGGTACCCGTTGCTCCTCCACCTTCAAGAATCCAACTGCAGAAGGATTCTCTGATAGTCCAGGCAGGGTGTTCAATTGCCTAACACCCTCTGCCTCGACAGCAGCCAGTCCAAAAGCCCACCTGAGTCCTTTCAGGTCTTTGAAATAGCCATTCCGGAGGAAATCTATGCCCAGAATACACGGGGCCTTTGGACCAGTCACGATGGGATGTTTCTGCCAGTCCTTCCCAGCCAAGCTCACCTCAGCTTCCACCAGGGTCAACTCTTGTGAGCCCCCTGTCACCCCAGCAATAGAAATGGGTTCTGCCCCGACAGGTCCCGATGGCATTAGGGTACACTGCGTACCTGTATCGACCAACACTTCATATTTTTGTGGCTCTGATGTATCAGGCTATCGAATCCACACAGTCCAAAAGACACGGTTTTCCCGTGCCTCTACCTGGCTGGAGGCAGGGCCCCTCTAACCCTGGTTATCATTCCCTTCCTGAGCATTCATTCCAGAGGTTGGTTTTGCTTAGTCCAGTTTTGCTAGTGGGTAGGGAGGGGCACTAAGATGGCTCCTGTGTGTCCTGTGTGAATGTTCTGGAAGTTTTTACCATGTCCAGCAGAGCCAATCTCTGATGGCTCTGAAGATGATGGACATGCCGCTGGCCAAGCCTGGGCCAATTAGAGATGTTAGTTACGCCTCTGTGAAAACTTATTTAAGAAGAAATCAAAACAATGTGAGCACCCACTTTTTTTTAGCCAGAGAAGGAGGAGGAGGAGGTGAAAATATGTCAGGGAAAACAACATGGAGACACCAAGGTCAGTGGAGAAGGTGGGGGAGGAGGTGCTCCAGGCACCGGAGCCGACAATTCTCTGCCTGCTGTGGTGAAGACTATGGGGGAGCAGGTGGTTCTCCTGCAGCCCATGGGGTCCACAGGGGGTGCAGAGATCCACCCACAGCCCATGGGGAGGTGCCATGCCAGAGTGGGTAGATGCCTGGAGGAAGCTGTGATCCAGTGGGAGTCCCAGTGGAGGGAAAGGCCTTGCTCCCCACATGGAACAGCCTGGCCTTGGCTTGGAGGTCTGCCCCCGTGGAGAAGGGCTCATCTCGTGCTGCAACAGATTCGGGCAGGCTGCTGCTCGTGAGATTGGACCCGTGCCAAAGAAGTTCACAGAGGACTGTCTCCCATGGGAGGGACCCCATGGCAATGTAGAGGATTCCTCTCCCTGAGCAGCAGAAGAAATTTCGGTGATGGACTGACCAAAAACCCCCTTATCCTGTCCATCCCCCCACCCCTGCTGTTGGTGGGAATGGGGGAGGGGGGTGAGTGGAGAAAAGGTGTCTTAAGAGGGAGGGGGCTGAGCAGAGAAATAGTGTTTTAAGAGCTTATTTGTACTTCCCATTTGCCTCCTCTGACTCTGTTAGGGTTAGGTTAGCAACTTTGCAACTTTAAGTTTTCAGCCGTTTTGCTCTTGGTGCATCTTTCTCCTGGTTCCCTATCTCAAAACATGAGTGCTTTGTGTGTGTCTCTTTTGTTTCCCTCTCTCCTGCCCAGCTGTGGCAGGGGAGAGTGGAGAGAGCAGATGTCATAGGTGCCTGGCCTTTGGCCAGGGTCAAACCACGACATGTTCCTTCAATGGGATCTGAAGTACCATCTTCCCTTCTGTAGTAACTAGCAGCTCAGTCACAGGAAGCTGAGGCTACCTTCACTTTGGCAGAACCCCCTCGGCTAGCGTTGTCCTCCTTGAACTGACGCACCCGTGCTGCCAGGACAGAAGTGGGCTTCCCATCCCACCCATGGCTTCCCATCCCACCTGCTCATGGCTTCCCCATGGTCACACAGAAAGAACCACAACTCAGGTTGTGGGGTGTACCTTCTCTCTCTAGCAGGGGGATGTCAGGCTCTGGTGTTGGGGCCTGTGGCTCAGACTAGTGCCACACTGTTCTTCCTCACCTCCTCCCTCACTTCCCTAATCCCCTCTTTAAACTCCTCTCTGAGGTCCTGAACCAAAGCAGAGACATGAGCCTGCATTGATCACATTTGTGTAATACCTGAGCATGTTGGCAATGGAACCCATTGTCTCTTGGCTGTCATCAGCATTAATAATTGCAATGTAGGTGACATACTGGGCTGGCCCTAGACTTGCCAAGTTCCACGACATTTACCCTGTGCACCTGACCCTGTCAGGATCATTTTGGTGCTGTCTGTCTGTCCTGGGGTGGCATAATGATATCTTGTATTCCTTATCGTTTTGTATGTTTGACCAGAAATATGGTCCTGTAGCTTTAACTGTGTCCCGCAGCTGGGAGCTCTGCCGCCAGCGCGGGATGTTTTGAAACTTTCCCCAGCTCTCCTACGGGGGAGTGAGAAGGAAGGGACACTGGTTTTTTTCCCTGAGTCAGTTGCTGCTGCTGGTGGCTGGTGCTACTGGTGTGGCTGCTGCTTGGATTGGTTTTTTTTTTTCTTTCCTCCCTGGGATTGTTTTTCATTGTTTTGGATCCTTTTCTTCGACTTGCTTTCTCATCCGAGAACCTGAGGAGCCCCGGGGGACAGCGGACAAGAATCGTCCAGGGAGCCACCGGAGGAACTTCACCTAGCCCCTTCAGGGCCCCGGAAAGGGGAAGCTACGCCTGAGGAAAAGGACACTAAGTTCATCAGCTGTTTGTTCAGGTTTTCTGACCCCTTTTCCCCTTTTCCCTTTCCACTGTGTGGTCTGTTAATTAAACAGTTCTTTCCACTTTAGGCTGAGATATTCTGTGTTGTGGGGGGAGGGGTGCCAGAAACCTCTGCTGTGGGGGAGGCACCTGCTCGGAGTGCTTTCCACCTAGGATATTTGTCTCTAATCCAAGACACCATCCCTTCCAAAGAGTACTTCTAATACTGTCACTTGTCTCAGCTGTTGGATCCCTTCCTCAATGGTCTTCCAGGGCAGTCTACAGTAGTGCTCCTGCATTGTCTCTGTGAATGAACCTCTCCCTTACGCTCATTAAAAGCCTCTCCCAGAGAGAAAGGGGCCCTGTCTCCCTCACAAACACCCGATCAACACCTGGGTCCTGGGCCAGGGCTTCCAAATTCCTTGCCTCACCACTATCCGGTTGCATGTCTCGGCCCATAAGGTCCCAAACCCAAAGTAACCAGGACAAATAAGCCTCACGCCCCCATCGCACAATGGCGTTTCACAAAGACTGTTGTACGACAGGGATTCGGTGATGATTTCTGGCTCTGGCTCCCCTGCTGGTTGTGAAGGCCCTGGTTCCCCATCATCATTAACTGGGTGTACTGATTTGGTTTTGTACTTCCTCTGTTGCACAGGGGCCACTGCTGCTGGCTGTGACTGCCCTTGCGGTTCAGCTGGAACCTGGACAGTTGTAACGTCCGTGGGTACTGCTGCTGAACCATCAGACTTTCCCTCTTTGAGACAGGGAGAGGGTTTCCCACCAGCTGGGAAAGTGTATTCCCTCAGCACCTGGCATATCTTTTCCTCCATTACCTCCATCCAATTTGGTTGGTTCATTTCTGGGGCAGAGTCAGGCTCAGGGGCAGGGTCAGGCTCAGGGGAAGGGTCAAGGCTCAGGGGAAGGGTCAGGCTCAGGGGTACCCTCGGGCTCTGGGACAGCATCCCTAGTCCCTGGGGTAGATGTTAGAGTGGTTACCCAGGGCAGTCTCACCTTATCTCTGAATGCTAAGTGCAGTAGACCTACCAGCAGCACCAACCACTGTACAAAATGGTTAGCATCTAGAGAATATCTGAACCCTTCGAGCACTGGCGGGTAGACCTGAAGAAATGGGTGAATGATTGGGAGAAAACTTCCGCTAGCATTATTTCCTCACAATAGGTACCACTATTAAATTCTAAAAGCATACGCTCAGGGTGTGAAAGCCCTGCAACCATGTGCCTGCCTTCCAAAGAAAGTTAAAAAGCCATGAATTCCTCACCTCATTGACTCATTGTGAGAACTGGATAATGGTCACAATAGCCTTAGTTGTAGGACCCATGTTTAGAAAGGGAGCTGCAAATGGGAAAAATATAGCCACAACCATGTGCCAGCCGAACCAAGGTATGCTAGGCCACATGGTGCCACTTGGTGAGGTTTCTATGTTCAGCACACTAAAGTAGGTTACCCAGAAACTGTTATTCCTTTTGCAACCTCTTCTCTCAATGCCTTCGAACCTCACATTGGGTGCCAAAAACCTGTCTTGGTTTGAAAGACTGATGTTTGCCAAGGAAGATGGGAACCTCCCTTAGAATAGAGAATATGACCCCCCTTCCCTCTGAATCCAAAGCAGGGCAAATCAGTAAGAAAACTTTTTCAAAATGCTCCAAAAATATTCACAAGAGCCTTAAGCCTGCAGTTGTTTCCTCCCAGGTAACTTCTGTCCTACCTCCTCTGTTTCTGGTTGTTTTTCTGTTGTGGTTTAGCCTCAGCTGGTAACTAAGCACCACTCAGAGACTAATCACCCCAGGCGGGATGGAGGAGAGAATTAGAAGGATAGAAGTAAGAACACTTGTGGGTTTAGATTAGGACAAATTAATAAGTAAAGCAAAAGTTGCACACACAAGCAAAGCAAAACAAGGAATTAATTCACCACTTCCCAAGGGCAGGCAGGTGTTCAGCCATCTCCAGGAAATCCAGGCTCCATCACACATAATTGTTAACTTGGGAAGACAATCACTCCAAAGACCCCCTTCTTCCTTGCTTCTTCCAGAGTTTTACATGCTGAGCATGACTGCACATGTTATGGGATATATCTTGGGTCAGTTGGGGTTGGCTGTCCCAGCTGTGTCCCCTCCCAATTCCTTGTGCACCCCCGGTCTCCTCACTGGTGAGGTGGGGTGAGAGGCAGAAAAGGCCTTGGACCTGTGCAAGCCCTGCTCAGCAGTAAGGAAAACATCCCTGTGTTAGTTATCAACACTGTCTCCAGCACAAATTGAAAACAGCCATAGCAGTACTGTGAAAAACAACCCAGACAAAACCACCAGAGAGTCTCAGGTGCTACTCCAATCCACTTTATTAAATAAAGTACAGCTGACATACTGTGCCATCACATCAAGGTACACTTTTCCCTTGCATCGAAGGTCTCCATACCACAAGCAAAAACCTGGATAACAGATAAAGAAAATATTATATACCCATCACTTCAACAGTATTATAGAAAAACTGTCAACAGAAGGAACTGAGAAAAATTGGGATCCTGCAGGTCCCACTTAAATCAGATTACCACTGAAAGCTTCTGAGGCATTGCAGAGCTACTATTTTCTAATTTTAATCCCTGTTTAGGAAAAACAGAGAGGCATTAGAGCCCAAAACATAAAAGACATTCAAAGCAGTCACAACATCAAACTGTCTTTTCTTACTCCGACGCTCTTTCAAAGTTTATCAAAACTTGCACAGGATCATCCAAATATGAAAACATCCAAGTAGAAACATCCTTAAGACTTGCATGATGGATGGTTACAGCACTAATTAAAAAAGAAGTCACTACCTCACAGCTGCATTCCAACAAAAGGATGAAACTGTTGGGAACAGATGGGAGTTTATGTCAAAAATAAAGACAGTGACTGAGCAGCAAACAGCATTCTTTCTCTTATGATTATCTTTAAATTTTATTTATTTTAAAGGTTTACATTTGTGCTATGAACTCTTCTTTATGAAAAATGTATGTCAAACTGAATTGGAAAAAACAAAAAACGTCTGCTTGGAATTTAAGTACCAGGTTCTTCTCAATAGCGAACTTGAAATTTATGGATGTTCTTCCCCCTAAGCAGGGGAACAGTTGTTAATTTAAAAAACGTATACTGAGCCAAGCAGTGGAATTAAATTTACCAAAAAAAAAAAAAAAAAAAGGAAAGAATACGAGCAAAAGGTGGAATTGACTCCAAAAAGGGCTTCTACTCATTACAGTGACAGACAGATCCATTTGTCAGGCTGAACACACCCTCATCTCTGCTGCTCAGCTTCCCCTCACACTCTGGAGTTTAGCATGGCTACTAACCTGTACTAATCAGCATGTCTAAGCTCAGCATATCTTCATTTCTACTTGTTCCTCCTCCAAGACCACATCTTTATCTCGTTCGTTAAAAATCTGCTAAGACTTAGACAAGCCAAGGTTTTGATCAAATGTAAGCAGTAACAACAGGTCTTACTCAAAATTTCCAGTAAAGAGGACCCACTAGTTTTGGAACAGAAGTACTTAAAAGTAACACAGTTTACATGAATATAAAAGAGCAAAGAGAAGAAAAAAATCAAGCAGTAAAAAAATTAAAGTTTGAAATAGACCCCCACAGGGATATTGATGTCCTCCAAACAATCAACAGTTACCAGGTTTGGCAAAACAAGATTCTCTCACAAAATAAACTGCATAAAACTGCTCAAGAGTTAAAGAGCACTCTGTACAAAATTGTCATGAAAAACACAGAGCTGCAGCCTTCAATCTGCAGTAATTAATCATTTTGTCCTCTTCAGGGGTAAAAGAAGCTGCACAATTACTTTGGGGGAAAAGGAAGACGCAAAAATAGTCAGAACTAACAAGATGAAGCCACTATGAAAACAAAATGCACAACAAAATTCAGGCCTCAGTTTAAACTAACATGCTGTGTTTACAATATATTCTACATTTCAGCTGTCATTTCCCCCCCCCACTCCCACCTCCCCACATTCAAGTATTCCTGATTCCTTTACGGTCTAAATCTCGTTAATTTCTAAACTTTCAAATACACCATAGATACATTTAGCAAAAAAATATACCTAACCTTACAGCAGTATGGTCAGGACACAATTTCAGAGACAGTACACAGTTACTGAGATTAAACCTTATGATTTCTTGTACTTTTAAAGAGAACAGCAATCATCAAGTCCATGTTTTTAAGAAGTACTGAAGAGAGCCTGCAAAAAGCAGACTTGGCCAACATCAGCTCTTAGTTCCAGAGGACACGGGGGAAAGCAGTGAGTGCTGAATGTAAGGAAGGACAACCTTAAGAGTGCTGGCTACAGGAAGATCCTTCGGGAACTCCGTCTGACCGACTGAGTTTGGCTTTGGCTTGGTCGTCTTTCTTGTATTAAGCCCTGCAAATCAACTCCTCAACAGTACATTACAATGTAAACTAGGATTCTTTACACCAACAGTATGTCAAAGGGGTTTATTTATCTTTGTTTTCTGAATCCAACAGTTGGTCACAGAAGTCAAGTGTTTTCATGACTCTTTCTCAGCAGTTGCCAGTTGAGGAGGGAAAAACAATAAAAATGTGTGTCTGACTCATATATCTTTCAAGTACACGCAAGGCTCAACTGTTTCTAAATGCAGGAGCTTGGGATCTTTTAAGACACTGAAGAAATACGTCTATGAGGAGAGCCCATCTGAGTAAGTACTTTATCCAGCCATTGAAGGGGATCATGGAGCTGTATCTCTATCCAGCATGGAGTGCTCCAAACAGCCTGGCAGTGATGCCCAGCTCCCCAACCCCGGAAACAGAATGATAAGTGGGGAAAGAAAAAACAAATCATGCAACTTTATAATATTAAATACATAAGCATACTCGTTCCTTACCATAACCATTTCCAGCAGTCATTATCAGCAGGGTAGCAGAGCATCCTTCATCCACCAACTATTATCACGTTTCAACAAACAAATCAGAAGCTAAAAAATTGTAAATGTGGACAAAATCTTGAGATCTCTTAATCTCTTGGAATGGAAGTCTTGAAGACAGAACTTGTGGCAGTGCAAAATTTCCCCACACATCACTGCTAGCTTCCTGAGGTTCCCTATAAAGCCTCTGAAGAGAGGGATATTCAACTCTTCTCTACCAAGACTGAAAATAGAACAAATTGAGGGGAAATAATGCCAAAACAGATCACAGATGTGCTAGTTTGAAAGCAAAGCAGTGGAGGAATTAACCCCACACAAATATGTTACAAGAGGTTCCAAGTCAGAACTACAATTTAATAGGGAAAATTAAAATAAAGGCAATAATACAGAAACAACAGCTTAAACTGACAAAATCAGAGTACAACCTGCCACCCTGTTGGTCAGGGTGGTGACAGCAGTCCAATTAAATGGTGGCTACAGTCCCGTTGGACTGATGGATGTGGTCTTGTTGAAGCGGTGATCTTGTGGTAAGGTCTGGTCTGTTGGGGAAGATGAAATAGGAAAGCCTTATAAATATGATTACCTGGCAAAAGATGCTGAGAATATGGAAACTATAAGTGAGATTGAAATGAAGATAAGCTTTGAGATACCAAACCCCAGTTACTGAACAGCTGGAAAACAATGGTATGGCCACTGAAGGTAATACCCTTTTGATTAAACAACACCCTCTGCTTGCAGACAGGTCCCAGGGTCAGAGCAGACCCTACCAACTTGGCAGAGGGTCCAAAAAGCAGTTTTTAGAGTTTAAAATATAATGCCATATGGTAATGCAATGACTCACATAGGCTATATGTAAACGTTGTAGGATTTGTAGCTTGTTCTAGATTGGTTAGTGAAAATTAGAATATTCAGCACAGAAGACAATTTATTGTATTGTAAACGGCAACCACGGTGTTCTATTATTATTTGATTCTTCTTTCTTCTCTCTCTCTCTTACCTCTCTGACCTGCTTTGAGCTGCGTCTGGCAGCTCCCAGCAGGTCCCCTACACCCACGCCCTTTCACAATGAACCTCATACTCTAAGACCTGACTTCAGAGATCTCTCGTCTCCGTCCCGACCGTCTGAAACAAAACCGGGACCAAATCCTACACTGGTCCTTCTCTGGAGGTCCAGTGGTGGTTCTCAAGCTCTTGGCCTCTGGGAATCCAGTGGCAGTGCTCCTGTGGTGTTCCAAGCCTCAGATTACATACAGGTAGGAGTGTTCAGTTCCTCCCCCCTAGGGTGGGGCATCTCACAATGGGGCAATGTTATTCTCTGAGTCATTCCAGGAGACCTTGAGGGCCCATTAGTGGAAATGGGCCCCCCAGGGTGGCTGCTGCTTCCCCGGAGGGTCTTACCAGGGCTGAGTCATGGAGAAGATAAAGAACACTGCCCCACCTATCCTAACAGCTTATGTAGATGGTCATAGAATACTTACTTTTGATTACATCTTATATTGTAACCCAAGACAACAGACTAAAAGATGAGGTGATATACTGACATGGAAATGGGGGTGAGGCATCTGTCTGACAAGAACCAAATTCTCAGGATAGAGATGATAAACTGAGCAGTAAATCAGAAACAATCCTCTTTGGAGACAGAGGGCATGATGATTCCCCATCAGGCTATTCCTCAAGTTAAGACAGGTTTTGTTTCGGCTCATACCTGATTCTGTTACAGTAATTACCAAACATATAAAAAGAGATACTTAAAAGCATTCAAAATTGTTTTGTAAGTGAACCATTTTTGGGGCAGTTCTGGAGACAAGACTATGACATCTGCAGGTAGTTTGCTCTGCTCTGTATTAATCCCTAGTGAAGGGATTTCCCAGCTCCCAGCACCGGTGGCAGCAGCTCTGAAAAGTGCAGTGCAACTTCCAATACACAAGAGGTCCTGTTTGACCGTTCAGGCAACACTGCCATACATCTCTGTAGGATGCTGAGCTGTACATAATCTGTTCAATGTTAGGAACCCCTGTTCCAACACATCAGAAAGTTCCCATCCTCCCATCATGAAGAGCACTTCAGCATATTACCATCTTCATTTGATTACTTTCACATAATGCCCAGCCCTTTTATATCAGTTTTATATCAGCTATCTTGACACTCACACAACAGCCACACCATAAATCGTGACCTTGCATGCCTTCCTAGAACAGAAAGGTATGCATATCATCCTAAATAATGACCACAGCTCCTAATTTGGGAGCTTCTGGTCAAGATTTAGAGGACTTCTGTGAAGAAACATCTTCTGCAAGTCACCTCAAGCTTTCTGAGTATGTGGGTCAGATGGATTTCTGTCCACAAATACTTCATTTCACTAAGATCTGTCTTAGACTTAAAAAGCATTCCATACTTAAAATTCAACAGCCATTAGTATTCTGATTAAGTGAGTTACTGGACCATTCAAAATCACCACATTAAGAAAAAATAATTTATTTTGCTTACGAAATAATCTCAAGCATATGTTTGCATACCTTTACAAAACTCATCTGGAGAATGCACATCTTAGTGAGCTCATATGCTGCCTCAAAGCCATGGTTCACGGACTGAGCCAGGAGCTGAGCAAACTCTTGATTACTGCAAATCTTCAGACTGAAGCCACGGGGGATTCTGCAGACTGTGATGGGGTGGAACCCATGGTGGTAGTTGTAGAGCAGACTTTGCACAAAGATACTTCTGTTACTCAGACATTCAGCATACACCTCCCCACCAACGCAGCAGAGACGGACATCTGGGAGGAGAAGGCTGGCATAAGGAGGGTGGGCATAAATTCACACTCTGTGTCTGTTTTCATGCGCTGTCTCTACAGAGATAGGCTTCTGCTTAAAGAGATAAACCCTAATTGTATATCAGAGTATCATCTGTTTTCAAACTTCATTTTTACTTTTCTCTTTCATCAGCAGGCAATCTGAAAGAAGGTCATGTACGTATGTATGTGTGTACATATGTAAGGGGAATCAACACGCTGTATATTAAACAACACTGAACTAGAAAGCACAGTAGTTTAGATGCCTTCCATTGGACAACCTGACCACTTGAACTTTTTCTCATTATATTTAAGTAAAACAATAATTGGGAATGCAAGCAGACAGAGCAGAAACCTGCTGCATCATTTGTTGGTACTAAAGCAGCCCCAGGATGGATTCTCTGGAAAAGTCCTGAATGCTAATTTGGGCAGCATGAGTTTTGTCAGCTAGCTTTAATTCCAGAAAGGTAGGTGAGGGAAAAAAAGGGCCTTTATACTCCTCAGACATATCTGCCAAATGAGGGTACACAACAATTTTACAGTCCTTTCCCCTTCTAGTGCCTACTCCCTCGTCTGACATCCACGGCAGCAAAGCCTCAGAAGAGAAACATACAGAGAACCTTTGTGTCAGTAGGAGTAAATTCCAAAGGCTTTGAGAAAGCAAGAAAATTTATAATGTGTGTTCAAAAATAGTTTATTTGCTCTTTAGAACTTTCACCTCCCACAGTGCCACAAATCGCAGAGGTGAACACATAGAATTAGAAAACTCAACTGCAGTCCAGTAAAAAAGCCTTGACTGTGCTCTGTCATGTAAGATTTTGTCACTGACTCTGTGGGTACATACATGCTCCCAACTGATCTGCAAAAACATTTATGGCTATGTCTTCAGGTTTGGGATTTACTCCTCCTTTCTGAAACACTAACAGTTTTACATCATCATGACTTGTACACATTTACTTATTCAACTTGTCTCTCCCACACTCTGCTTTTGGTACACATGCAGTTAAGAGTTCTGCTTCAGCAGAACTCTGCCTGCAGCTGGGTTACTCTTAACAGGAAAAATTAATGTGTTAAATAAATATCCTGATACTTGGGAAGATGGATGGGGAGGAAAAGAAGGAAGTATTAGCACTTGAGTGGCACAACACAGGTGTGGTGCCCTGCTGAGGGCTGCATAAGTTCTCTGAAGAGGAAAGTTCTCCAGATGGTGGGCTCAGACTCGAGGACCTGACAGTTCTCTTCAGCTTCAATTCTTTCTTCCTCTTCATGAATTGTCACATAAAACATATGTTTTACATACGACTGCTTGAGAATACTGAACCCTCAACTGTCTCAGAAAATTTAGAGTTTACTATTAATGTAAATACCTAAAAAATTTGCCTTGCAGGAATGGCCCATTGCAGAAGGCAGTGTCAGTTTTGCCTGTCATTTGTATTACAGGTGAGTTCTCAGAAAAGAGGACTGTATTAATCAGGCATAAAGGATTTTCTCTTTTGCAAGACTGTCACAGACGTAGAATGGAAGCACAACATTCCCACTGAAAGAATCACCAACCTGTGAAAAATGCATTTGCAATAAACTGGTTTAGCAGGTTATCTCCCAAAATGCATGTTAGGACAGCTAATTTGTGTTAGAACTAAGACTAGCTAAAAAATTTGGTGCCAAGAACCATGATTTGGATTTCCAAATAAAGCAAAAATCAAGATAAATCAAGACATTTCATTACACAAACTGCCTTAACCTCTCATTCTAATTTAGATTTTGATAGCCTCCAGGCAACTAAAAACTGATTAATGGTAAAAGCTTCCTGTAATTACACATCAGCTAGGAACAACACTTTGTAAGACTAGGCCAGAAAATCATACGTTTACCAACACAAGCACTTCTCCCACGTACTAGGGAAGAGCAGCTTACTCTTGAGGGAAGTGGCCCAAGTTGTCATGTCTCAGGAAACACCACCCTCCTCCAAAACAGTGGTGACTTGACATGGAAATGGGGGTGAGGCATCTGTCTGACAAGAACCAAATTCTCAGGATGGAGATGATAAACTGAGCAGTAAGTCAGAAACAATCCTCTTTGGAGTCAGAGGGCAGTTTGGGCCAGGTCCCAAACTCACTTTTGCCAATGTGCCGCCTTGTGTTCTCAATGGTAAAGTGGCGGTTGATGTTGGAGAGCAGCCCCAGGCAGAACTTGTTCTCGTTTGAGGGATCAGTGAAGCTATCCACCAGGATGCTGGCGGAGGACGTGTGGAATGCCACCCCGACGCGATGGTCCATCTTGTAGTAGGTGATGGAGCACCAGTGCTTCAACTCTTCACGAGCAACGACCTGCGCATCTGGAAAGCAACGATGGAAACCTTACAGCTGAACCGCTGAACACAGGCTCGAGGGGTAAACAGTCATAACCCTGCAGATTTGGGCTACACAGAGCAGAATCATTTCAACTCAAACTCAGAAGAGACAAAGGCTGGCACTAGGTGTGAGCAGAAAACGCAGGAAGCTCCTGGGCATGCTCCTGGACACCAAGCAGAGTCCCAGTATTCCTGCCCCAGTTTCTTACAACGTGCCATGGTGCAGGCCCAGACAGCAGAGAAATTCTGCTAACTCACCTGTTTGCCCACTGCAAAGTTGTATAGCAACAGGAAGAAACAGCATCACACAACTGCACCAAAGAGTGTTTCTCACTTTACAAAGATGTACAGCAAGGCAACTTAAATATGCACTCAGCAGATCAATCTTCCAGCATTCAGAGTGTGACCAAATCTTTCTCCTATTTTTTTGGGGGGAATGGTAGGAGACTTAAAAAAACCTACGAGAGATTGACAGCTGTCTGCCGAACATGCATGAAACGCATCCCCAGTATGAAGACATAGTGCCTGGGATTGGAGGCTGAACAGAGTATTAACACACAGGATCCCAACAGTTACACTGGGCTGGAGAGCAGAGGAACTGGAGGAAGAGAATATTTAATGAGGACCTTTTATTCATCAATTGCTACCAAATGCAAAATCTCCAACTGTTCACCACCAAAAAAATTACTTGTTCAGTAATAGCGTGGATTTATCATAATGCAGTTATCCAGATGCTGGTAACGAGAAGTTCCTCCCTGGCAGCTCCTCACTGAAGCTGAGAACTGCACAGAAAGCTGACAGACAATTGCTCGTTCACTTCTAATCACTCAAGCTCTTGAAACACATGGAAGTGTTGAAGTCACACTTGTGACTGCACATGGGAAATGATTCCTCCAGATGATACCAAAAGTCTTAACCAAAAAGTTTCCCAGTGGGTGTCCAACAACTCCAGGCTTCTTCATGTACCCATCTCCAGCCAGTGCATGTTCTTTAAGGTGCACAAATACAGCTACAAATTGCTAAACTGCCTCCAGGGGCTGTGATTGCTTTATGTGGTTTCATTTAAATGAAGGACACTATTTCACTACTAAGACTAGAAAATGTGGACTTGCTGCTAAAACAACAACTTTGTAGGTAACAACTACAGGGCGAAGTGCTAACATGAAAATCAGACTGGTATTATGAGAACACTTGTTTTTTTGGCCAGAGGTTTCCTTCTCCCAGCTCCAAGCCAATTATGATTAGTGCTCATATTTTCCTCTGTTCACAGAGGAAAATATGTTCATATTTTCCTGTTCACAAATCCCTCCACTATGAGGTTTTGTTACAAAACAAAAAAACAAAAGTCCCCCTCAAACCAGCATTACAGAGTAGATACAAAAGGTGGCAAATAATCAAGAGCAGGATAACACATCCTAAATCAAAACTTCTGAGCACAGTGTTTATTGCTAATAACTTGCTTTAAAACACTGGGAAAAAGCTGATCTTTCCTGATACTCTGGCACTTTCTATCCTTTCATGTCACTATTAAAAAAAATAAAGAAGAAAAATTGGTCTTTAATTGTTAGTAAGAGGTTACTACATTTTTAATTCCCATAAAGGTGCCAGCAATTATCAAAGCTGCAGCTTTACCCCAGGTCTCAAAGTCAGGAAGAAATCTTGCCAGCTGGCTTATTATTCTTACGAGAATTAATCATATCTCTCTCACACAGATTTCACACTGACTTCCTTACATTTGCTTTAAGTCATGCAGAGCAGGTACGTTTGGTCTCTCTATTCCCCGCATGGGCCTACAATGGAAACTACCCAACTTCATTGACAGAATGCAGCTTGTTAAATCAAATCTCTTAAGACTAAGAAATCATCAAGAAGAACACTCTTTAAAACATTTGCAACAGAAATGGTGCAGTAAGTTCACAGTAAAAACTCTTCTTCTACAACCTGCAGCAGATTTTTTTAAAGTAGTGCAATCACAGCATATATATGGGAATAATAAACATGTGAAGGCACCCAAAAGTCTTTCTTTGTCATGAAGGGACAAAGATGAAAATCCATCATCTAAACTACTAGAAGGGAAAAATATCAATACACGTTATTTTTATTTTGAAACGGCTGAATGGTAAAGAGCAAGAAGAAAAATGCAAACCCTTTTCTCTTTATCAACTCTCACGTATTAGAGGAATTCTACAGTACATTTGTGCATTTTGGGAGAGGGACACACATGCAGCAGTCTGCAGCTAGGCATAAAGATTGATAAATGTCTTTTGGGCCAGTAAATTTCTGGCCCAAAATTCCTGAAAACCATTCATACACACAAAGTGTAGTCTGTGTGATCGGCAAAAAGTGGAAATACTACAGATGGGATTTATCACATGAAAAACTCAT
>VZRL01000788.1:19849-30365 GCA_013397895.1 Origma solitaria
GAGAGGAGAGGAGAGGAGAGGAGAGAGCCCCCAATCCTCCAAAACACAACAGCTAAGTTGTTCATATGCTTGTGATCTTGATAATCATTCTGGCACAGCATCCAGCTTGCTGCTCTTTCTTGGCATGGAGCACAACTGTGTAAGATGAAGTATTCTCTATTTCACACATTGTGATGAATGCACCAAATCCTTTACTCAGCAGTCACGGCTTTTGCAAAGGCTTTACCAAGCAATGTGTAAAAAAGATGTCTGCGTCATGGTACATAAAGCAATAGGCCTTTTTTTAAATACAGATTTTAAAAATCTATAGCACTGCCACACCTCAGGCAGATAACTCTGTATTCTGAACCAAGCGTTATCACTGCATGATTCAAAGATGAAACAAAAATGGGAAGAGAAGATGGAACTACGTAAAATACAAAAAAAGCCTCACACGCACTTATAACCAGAAGGGAAACTTATTAAAAGCAGAACATTCTCTTTAAAGACTGAAGTTTAGAATTCAGGACAAAAACAGAACAAAAAAGCACAATCTTACATGATGTACTGTCTCAGAGGAAAAAATACAGATATTCCAGTTGCCCATGTAAAATGCCTCTGGCCATTTACATAACTGACAGTTTAGCATCTATCCTCTGGTCAAGTCCTTGCCTGGAGAGCTATATTTGAGCACAACTACCATCATCCACAATTCAGTAGGTTTTCTATTGCATTAACTGCATTGCTCCAATAAATGAATGTAATCATACGAGAGAAACAGATTCCGTTGCGCACATGTAATTTCAGTATCACATGCAAAAATGTGCAGCCTCATAGGAGCTCTTTCCATTCAGAGATTAGCAGAAGTTCCCAATAGAAAACATAAAATTACTTTGGTCTTTGTGTTGGTTGGGAGTAAGATGGTAATAAACCCCATATATTTTACATTTTTAAAAAGGCATGGGATAGATTCCTATCTTAAATAAACATTGACATTTATAATTAATCTCCAGCTTTACTATATCATCCCTTACAACAACAGAATAAAAATTACATGGCTGGTTTTTTTCCTCTTCTGCGGACAAAAATTTTCATGAACAACATCCATGCAAAATTAAAACTCAGTTATTACCAGTAAATTCTGGAGGTTCTTTACTCTTAAGAAGTGAAGCAGGAAACAAGAAGGAAGTGTTCTTACCTTCTTTGTGTTCATCAGGGGGAACCGCAGATGCCATCAGATCGGTATCCACGGGCTGGGAGGTGTCACGTATCATCGTAACTTCCAGAGGCAGGCAAGTGTAAGTGAACTGGGGAGTATCAACTAAATATAGAAAAGGCAGAGATACATGAGTCCTTTCCTCTCTTTAAAGCATATCTATATATCCACATCAACAGCTGGAGCCTTGAAGTGCTTCCAGCTTGACTCAGCTATAAATTTCCCCCCACCAGAAATCTGAAAAAACAATCATGGACCTCAAATAAGGACAGCAAAGAACTACAGTGTATACTGAGCACAACTGTAATAAAAACAAGTCACTCCACCCCCACATAAAGCCACAAAACAAAGCTCAGCTGTGTCTCCAGCCCACAGCTCTGCAGGCTGAGAGTGCTCTACAAACATCAGAGCACAAATAGGTCTCAGGATCCAGGCAGGTGTAGATATTGAATGTATTTAAAGTGAACAGAAGTTGGAGCAGAAAACTTTCAGTTTGAGCTTTTCTGTTTCCAACACAATTCTACCAGCAAAGTATGCAAATATCCCAGCCACATCCAGGGCCTTACCATTGTTAGTGCAAAGTATTAGCTCATTTTCCCTAGACTGGGAATAGCAGAAAGTGTTCAGGAACCCAAATTCTACAGAAGTGGCCATCTGGGTCTGGAATTTATCTGTCAGTGTCTCTGGTCTGTCCCATCCAGGGCTGAATTGCCAGCCCATGCACCATGACCACACTCATTAACATAAAGCTCTCAGCCCTGTTTGAAGTGTTGCAGCCAACGCTGCCCTTCAGATGCCCCTTCCACTTCTGGGAAAGCTTCCCAAAAGGTTTCTTAGAAGCTGCAGGAAGTTGCCAATGTCACCATTTCCCAATACACCAGAAGACACTCTCCTCCAGATCAACTGCACAGAGGTACATCCAAGAGCGAGAAACCCTTGCCTGATCCCTACAAGTATTCTCTGCAAAAGCTGGAATTAGATTACCACTGTGCTGTCTCTGCTGCAGCTCATCCCACATTTATTTCCATTACTGAGAGTACGGACTGCAAACTACCACAGAAAATAATCACAGGGACTTCCAAAACTGAAAACCGAATTAGTGTCAACAAAAGGCAGGAGAATGCTTTGTAAGTTTTGGGGGGTTTTTGTGGAGTGGTGGTTTTGTTTGGATTTTTTTTAAATGTATTTTTTAAGAAAACACATGCTCATTAAATTTATTAACTACTTACTGTTTAGCAGGTATTTTGTTGAGAGCTTTACATCTAATGCTGGTAGGTGCTGTGCTAATTCTTGAACACCCTCAGCTGGATGAGAAAGCAGCAGAGAAGGACAAAGATGGCAACAGGGCTGCATTAAAAGCTTAACAAACTGCACTGGATTTTGAGTCTCATGTTTTACTAAACCTTAAATGTTTGCAAACATGATGTTGATCATGCACAAGATTCCCAGGCCACAGGCAACAAATTAACTAGTACCTAGAAAGCTTTCAAAGATAACTGCTTTGCCCCTTTATTTTTGTATTTTCCAGAAGTCAGCCTCTTTCCCCATTAGTGCAAGATGGACAACTGTCCAGGGTAAGCATCAAGGACATCAGTATCCTGACCTCCCCTCTAATTCAATTTCTTTGCTGCAGCTGCTGACATTAAGGGCATGTGGACAGAACAGACCCTCAAAGATCAAGCGAACTTCCACAAGCCAGAATTCGGGACGACCTTGTTAGGTCTTCATCTCTGTTGGAAGAGCTCCAGCCACAGCAATCATGCTAAATAAAAGAAAAAAAAGACAGCTGGTTTCACAGCAACTTCTCAGATTTTTTAGAAAAGCCAGTGCAAACTCTCCTTCCTTCCAGCAAAGTCAGATGTCTTCACTCACAAGAGAAAAATCTGAAACAAGTATCAAGAGCAGAAATCTATGGATATTAATTTCATGTAATAGAGAACAGATCTGCTCCTTTGCTTACACATACCCTCCCTCAGACCCTGAAGAAAACAGGCAAACAACACCAGGAAGCAATTGTACTGCATCCACTCCCAGCATTTAGATCAAGAAATCCACCACAGGCTGCTTCTGCAGTATTTTTGTCCAGCTGCATATAAAGACCAAAAAAAGGCAGCTTCACGGAATTTTCTATGGACACCAGTCAGCAAAGGAAGGCTCCTACTTCTCTGACTTTAGGTAGTAAAACAGCCTGAAGAGTTCTTTAAAAAGCCTGTTTTTCAGTTGAAGTATATTTGCTTCTTGACATTACACCACCATGCAAAGAAATTGTTATGTAGCAATAATGTGATCACCTTGAGAAATATCCTTTTTCTGCAGAACTAAAGCCTTGTGCTGAACTTATGATGATCTCTTTCTTGAGCAAGGATGATCTCTAGCATTACACTTCTGGGGCACTGAACACTATGCTTTGTGGGCTAAACTGCTGAACTGGTCCCCAGAATGTTGAACAATGGCTTAAAGAACAAGGCCATGAATTGCTGGAGCTGGAAACCTTGTGCGAGCCAAACAAAGTGTAAAAACCAAGGAGTGTACGTGACTCAGGCTGAGGGTCACAGTGACCTTAAGCACTGGGGAAAGTACCTTCCTTAGGTGCTGAGTGTGATGCAGTAGTAAAAGGAATGAAGAAGATTAGCTAGCAGGGGCCCTGTATGGGATAGATATGTAAATGAAGCCCTTTGTAGTTGACCAATGACCTTACGACTATAAGCATAATTAACTGTAACAGTATATAAGCAGTAACAACTTCAATAAACTCGAAGCTTGTTTATAACTCATATTGGGTTGTGTATGGCTTCCCCCACCGTCGGCACCAGAACATTTTGGATCCCTCCCCACACAAGAGTTTTACTGTAATGTTTTAACTGTGTTCGAAAGAAGCACAGTATTAAAGCCTTCAACATTACCAGACAAAGAGATTCTGTAGTCTTTATTACAGCTCTTAGCTTGCTATTAAACACAAGTGTTGGCCAATAATTTGGTGTTATTAAGCAAAAAACCCACAATAGCAGTGATATCCAACCACTTTCTCCCTTCTGAAGGGAATCTGACTGTACCTGGCACCTGGAAAGGACTTCCCTGGTCTGAGCTGGCTGGAGGATGTGGATCAGTGCTGCTGCTGCTCCCAGGCAGGTTTGGATAGCAGCTGCTGGGCGAGTGGGGCAGCGGGTCACTGTTGGGCTGCTGGGAAGTCCTGGGAAGTGGCCTTGCGCATCGCGGGCAGTTCTCTTTGTCCCGGCTCGTGGAACTGCGCCAAGAGGCTGCACTTGGGCTGGACTTGCTCTGCCTTGGAACCAGCACTGGAGGATGGACTGGAAAGGGAGAAAGAGAAATGCCACAGCACCAGAGACTCAGTTCTGAAGATACGCAGGGGAAAACCCCACATTCCTCCTCCCCCTGCCCCAGCATATCCACACCTGCCTCAAAAACAAGGTAGTCAAACCTAGGAGCACGTGTCTCAGGGAGAAAAAAAGAAAAATATAAGCAATTCACGCTGCATTTTTTGCTCTTAAAAACCATGACCTGGTTGACATATCTCCTGTAGAAGGGTTTGTACTATAACAGGGCCCTCTGTGCTAATGAAGACCTGACAACACCACCATTAGATAGAGTACTTTAATTTCCAAGCATTACATAGCTGTGTAAGCATTATATAGCTGTATTTTCAAATGAATTTATGCAAAGCTACATATGTTTTGCCAGAAAAACAGAGCAGCAGGTTGGGAAGGAGGGAAATCCTAAAACAAAAGTTTGCGCTATCTGAAAATATGAAAATCCTCCGAAGACAAAGTTATAAGAAAAAGGAAGAGAACAAACAAAAGAGAACCAACAAAAGACAGCAGCTGTGTTAAACTAACAAATTTGAACCCTCCTGAAGACTCCCAGCTTCATTTCCTGCCTTTGAGGTCCCAGTAGCTGAAGCTGGCTATGACATCCTGATGAGCACTCCAGTCCCACGGTGGGAACAGAGCAGGTACCAGCACACAGTCAGCTGAACGTGCGTAGTTTGGTTTGCTCTCTGCAGCACTAGAGTCACTGAAGCATTCTGACGGCAAGGCTTTGCAAAGATCTTGCTTGTAAACAGTAAAACACTGTGTAGAGAGAAAACTTTTTATGTCATTAGGTTTTCTCATGTTGCCTGAGGTTTTCTCGGTTAAAAACACAAAATTAATAAGCATTGTGTCAAAATCAATCTCTGAGGATCAAACTACTTAAAGCTCTTCCAATAACCCTTGGCTACGGTATCACAGCTTTGCTTTGCAGTTTCTCAAAAGGAGAAATTCCAGTCTTTTAGACTTTTGCTCCAAACCTCTGTTCTAGTAATTCTACCTATTCGAAAACCTGGTTTGGGTGACAGAAAGACATACTTTCTACTTCAGGAGAAAGCTAAAAGCTGTCTTGTTTTCTCAACTCTTAATTTTATTTTGCAGTTTTGGGAGACCGCACAGCTTGATTTGTCGTTTTTCATAGTTATAAATGAAGACTGTATTTAAAAAAAAAAAAAGCAAAGCAGTTGTTACTTTACTGACTTTGCTTTTACATCAGACATCTGGTCTAAATGCACTTGACAAGTAATATTAGGACATTTCCTACATTACAATACTCTGCTAACATTAGATTTTATTCGCAAATGCTCTGATAAGCTGACATTATGATTAAACTGACATTTGTGAAGGTCAATTTCAGAATTCAGTACTAATTGCCTGCACATTAGTGAGGGAGTCCTTGTAAGCAGATTTGGTAGAGGAGCAGTCCTGATGCAGGAGGAAGTCAGAGTGCCAGTGTGTATTAACTCAGACATTTACACAGACCAGAGTTCAAATTACCTGCACGAAAGCCACAGTCATTATCCTACCGAGTAGGTTAAAACTTGGAAGTCTGGTCTTTCAAATCAGAAGAAACATCTGTATCTGGTTAATTTTAAGGAAAGAAAACACACAGAAAATAGGACAGAAACATATCTTTCTTGACAACTCTTATCCCTTTATTGCAGTTTGTGTTTCTGACGTATGGTAAGGCTAGACAAGGAAAGCCCTGCTGTTAGACCATTCCCTCCTTCCACCTCCTTATTTCAGTTTCTCTCTCCCAGGTCAGCTCTGGTGGGGAATTTTAGAACTGAATTCTGCAAAGCCAAAATGAAGGAAGTTTTACACTGCTTGCCAAGCAAACTGACAGCTGCTTTTGCTGTTTTGGGGAACCATCCTATAATTGTGCCCACCTGTTGTATCAATGTTATTTTAAAAGTCACACCCAAGACCATGCATGGCTGTACAGCAAAACTTCTCAGGGATGACACTGCTCACTCACCCCAGCCCACAGAGGAACAGAGGTGTCAAAATCCTGCTACAGAAATCACGCAAAAACAAGGATTTTTCTAACTTGGTTCTACATATTAACTCTGAAGGGATGCAGAAATTTTGCCCTCCCTTACACCCCAGGAGCAGCTTCCCTTTCGCCTTTTCCTCTCCCACTCTCTCCTCTCCCCTTCTCCCAGATGCCTGGCACTTCTGGCATTATCCTCCACTGGGCCTGGTTCAGTGGGAGCCTGCAGCAAGTGTGTTGCCTTACAGAGCCTCACTGAGAGCAAAAAGCAGAGGAGATCAAAGACAAATATGAAAATAATCAGGTTAAAGTCATAGGCAGAGAGTCCACACCAAGAGCAAAACCAGCATGACACACCTACCGCTCTCCTCAAAGCCTGGGGACTTGGCGTGCTCTTGTGGCAAAAAGCAGCTGTACATACAGGTAAAATGTTTCTGGCCATCAACAAGCTTGCTGAAGTAGACACACACTTCGAATTCAATGTTGTAATTGAAAGGAACATCACAATTTTTAGGCAGAGTTGAAAACTCAAGTGTTATGACACTCTATTTGTCTGCATCACTAAAAAGTGACTACTGCTTGCCCCCAGTTTGGAACATTGGCACCATCAGCTTCATAAAGCCCCTCGATGTAGAGGGCTCTGAAACAGCCAGCTCTGAAGAAGAGAAGCCTAACAGAGGAAAACCATCCAGTCTTTTTTATCTAAGCTTTACCGGTAATTGCAAAAAAGTGGGGGATAGCCATTTACAGAAACACTGCACCCTCAACCACTTCCACACATTGAACATGAAGTTAATTTCTCTTTTGGCTCCCTAATAACGTACTGCAAATTCAAAACCCAAGGAACAGGGATACTTAGGAGAGGCAAACACAATTCTGCATCAGAATGGAGGAGAGCTGGTGCACTTTAAGAAAATGAAATATTCAGTTTCTTCATCTTCTTTCCTTCGCCTTTAGCCAAGGCAAAAGAACTGAACCTCCTCCCCTAAAGCTACATTAGAGGTGGGGCTTGTGTTTTGGGTTTTTTTGTTTTGGTTTGGTTTTTTGTGTTTGTTCGTTTTTTCAATTTAAGCGCCTCTTCATCCTCCCTGTTCCGTATTCCATTCCTTTTGTTTTGCTGTTAGAGCAAACAGGATCCAGGCTTTTTTTTCCCCTCCTAAATTCTGGATGGTATCTTTCATCTGGTGCCACTGACATAACTGAGGAAGGAGGCAAAGCATAGGCTGTATCTCCACAGAAACCTAAGGAATAGAAGATGGGAAGGAATTGTCTCGGGAGGGACTTTACAGATTCTCCAGCAGAACCTGGGAGGTCATTTGTGGCATTTTCAGAGGGATGAGAAACATCATGTCTGGTTTTTCCTCACAGCCTCTGTGTATGCTGTACACCAAATTATTCCTCAATTCATGATCATACTTAAGGATAATCCCAACAGATATCTCTAAGCCAAAAAATAAAACTGAGGAGAAGAAGCAGATTCAGCCAAGAAAGGACACCAGTTCAGCTATGCATGCCAGTTTTTAAGAGGCATCAAATTCAGACCTTGCTGTCCTTAATTAAAAGCTTTGCTTTGCCTTGCCAAGGGAGAAATCTGAGAGTCATTAACTACCCTGCTCCAGATGTCATTCTGCACACAACAGACGTAGGGAACAGCAGCAGTGAGCTACTGTAACACATCTTGAGGAGATATTTCCTCCTCACACTCAAGCGCTAGGTTGCATTCCCACCTCGAGCAACAAGAGTCTCTACTTTCTCCTCTCATGTCCCTCTACCTCCACTCCTTCTGGGATGTCCTCCACAGGGCCCTGTTGGTACAGATGTTCCCACAGCCAAAACAAAAGGTGCTACGTGCCCTCCTGCGTGCAGGGACACTGGGAGATTCCCTCTTTAAGACTGATGATAGTTTTCTGCCTCCTCTCACTGTTTACAACCTGTTCCTATCTAGCGTGGCTAACAGAAGAACCTCACTTGGATTCAGGTGGAGTTTTGTAGCTGGAAGACACCACAGAGTGACAGGTCTCAAGTTTTCCAAGGTTATCTTCACAAGCTAAACAGTGAGGATGAAATAAAGAATCAAGGTAGAAAATCCATTCATGCCTCTGGCACTGTGGAAACTGTGATGCATCCACGGCACTCATTTCCCAACAAAGAGCACTACCTGACTTTACGTATTTGAGGATTTACCACTAATCCATTCCTCAAACCTTACAAAACACTGAAACAAATCACACAACAATCAGCAGAAGAATAAAAGGACAGATGCCATCCCACGAATGGATCACAACCTTCAGCTCTCCAGTAACTGGTTCTGCATGAAACAGTTAAACAGAGACCACACCGCCAAGCAGAGCCAGAACTTCGTGATCTACCGTGCACACAAAACATGTATCATACAAAATCGGAGTTTCCAGTTTTGCTTTGTCAAGAAAAAGCACATTTCTAAGCCATCTGGTTGTGATGACCAGGGAAACACAAACCTTGATATCTGCTTGAGTCCACAGACTGTTGTAAATGGTGAGTCACGCATGAATTCCCACTACCCATTAATCTCAAAGTGTAAGCACTTACACGGCAATCACAGTGTTTTAATGTCCTTGCAAAAATAGAAAAAAACGGTTAGCAGAATTTGGGAGTGACTGTCAGGAAATTAAGATAAAGACCATGCTTGGAGGACAGCAAGAACAAGGAAGGGACAGGAAAAGAGATGTCAGAAGTTATGGAGCACAACTTTCCAAGACAAAAGAAATTCAGCTACCACCTGTTACCAAGAGTTATGTTTTCCCACTCAGCTCCATGCAATAGCCCTCAAAACAATCTGTGGCTGATGAAACAAAAACCCCTTCTACATTATATACCTGGCCTAAAATGAACATTTTAGTTAGACATCTTCTGAAAGTTTTATTCTATCTTGCATCACTCACTGAAGTGAACACAGAACATGGACAGAGTCCCAAGCTGCGCCACGGGAGGTTTAGGTTGGATGTTAGGAAGAATTCCTTCACAGAAAGGGTGATTAGACATTGGAATGGGCTGTTCAGGGAGGTGGACAAGTCACCATCCCTGGAGGTGTTTAAGGAAAGACTGGCTGTGACACTTAGTGCAGTGGTCTGGTTGAGAAGGTGTCTGGTCAAAGGTTGCACTCGACAGTCTCAGAGGTCTTTTCCAACCCAAGTGATTCTCTGATCCTGTGAAGTGGCAGGATATTTACAAATACCTGGTTTTAAATAAGGCATAAATGGCCCATATGAGAATGTATGAGAACGTTCTCATACACTAATTGTTTTCAATATTAAATCAAAATGACTTAGAACATGTAATATGGCATTACAGTAAAAGCTCAACTGGTGCTCAGTCTGACACAAACAGACGTATAACAGGAATCTTAATTTTCACTATTTTGGAATACCCAATGCAAGCAACACACCCAGTTATACGCAGACAGCTAGCAGTACAAGGACATGACTATTTTACGATCCCACTTGCACTTAATATGAAATTATTAAGAATTTATTTTCATTTAAAATTTTTAAAGAACTCTTTTCACAGTGTTGAGTTCCTTTGCTCAAGGTGCTGCTGCATTCATTACGGGTATTGCATCTGCCATTCACATGATTTCCAAGTTAATAACACCACACTGAAGGGAAATATTTAACATCAAGATATGCAGTGTGCATTGCAGATCCAAGACAAATGCAATTTCCATCCCTAGCAAAACAATCTTCCAACAACCACATTTCCATCACAGTTTCATGTATCCTTGCCACTCTACAGACAACAGCAGAGTTTATGAAATGGCTCACACTGATGAACTTCCCAAATTTAAACCAGCAAAGTCTACCCATGCCTCCCCTGCATTTCTGCAGCTGTCCCTGCACACCCTCACAAACAGCTGGGTGTGATGACATATCCAAGCACAGTTCATCTAAGTCCTGGGAAGTATTCCCTGATAATAAACTTGCATGAGCAAAATTAAGCTCGGAGTTGCAGCCGTGTGTGATATGG
>VZRL01000789.1:1193-57958 GCA_013397895.1 Origma solitaria
GCCTAGCCTGCTGCTAGACTAGCCTAGCCCACCCTATCCTGGGCTAGCCTATACTAGCCTTGCCTGGTGCTAGCCTAGCTTAACCTGGCGCTAGCCTAGCCTAGCTTTGCCTAGCCTAGCCTGGTGCTAGCCTAGTCTAGCCTAGCCTAACCTCACCTGGTGCTAGCCTAGCCTAGACTAGACTAGCCGAACCTGGTGCTAGCCTAGCCTAGCCTAGCCTTGGCTAGCCTGGTGCTAGCCTAGCCTAGCCTAGCCCAGCCTGTTGCTAGCCTAGCCTAACGTAGAATAGCCTAGCCTAGGCTCGCCTGATGCTAGCCTAGCTTAGTCTGGTGCCAGCCTACCCTGGCCTAATTTAGCCTAGCCTAGCCTAGGCTAGCCTTGTGTTAGCCGAGCCTAGCCTAGTCTTGTCTCGTGGCAGCCTGGCCTATCCTAGTGCAAGCCTAGCCTAGCCTAAACTAGCCTAGCCTAGCCTAGTCTTGTCTCGTGGCAGCCTAGCTTAGCCTGGTGCTATCCTAGCCTAGCCTAGCCTAGTATAGCCTAGCGAGGTGCAAGCCTAACCTTTCCTAGCCTAGCCTAGCCTGGTGCTAGCCTAGCCTAGTGAACCCTAGCCTAGCCTGGTGCTAGCCTAGCCTAGCAAAGCCAAGACTAGCCTGGTCCGAGCCTGACTTAGCCTGATGCTAGCCTAGCTGAGCTTAGCCTAGCCATGTATAGCCTACTGGAGACTAGCCTGGTGCTAGCCTAGCCTAGCAAAGCCAAGACTAGCCTGGTCCGAGCCTGACTTAGCCTGATGCTAGCCTAGCTGAGCTTAGCCTAGCCATGTATAGCCTACTGGAGACTAGCCTGGTGCTAGCCTAGCCGAGCCAAACATAGCCTAGGCTAGCCTAGCCTACCCTGGTGCTAGAAAAATTTGGCCTGGTACTAGCCTAGTGTAGCCTAACTTAGCCTTGCCTAGCCTAGCCAAGGCTAGCCTGGTGCCAGCCCAGCCTAGAATAAACAAGCCCAGGAGTTACGCTTGAGACAGACAACAAGCCAAGAGCTCCAGGGATATTGGTGCTGGAAAGGGCCTGCCAAGGCCATCGCGGGATCGCCCCAACATGGCTGCTCCACCACCTTCTGTCAGGGAAAACCAAGGAACTGGCTTCGAGCAATTAACTAGGGTTAGGGTTAGGGTTAAACCTAGGGTTAGCGTTGAGAGATCTAAAGGGCCTCGAGCTCCAGGAACACTGGCACTGGAAATCGCCTGCCAACGTGATCACATCAAGGCCCTAACCTTGCTGCTCCCACACCGTTTCGACTTGTATGCCACACAGAGGTGGGCACCTGGGCCCCGGCCTCCAACTGCCATTTGGCCAAGATTTAGGTTTGAGAGTGGGAAAGCGCCTGGAGCTCCACGGATACTGGTACTGGAAAGGGCCTGGGAAGTCCATCTTAGTAGCGCCCCAACATTGCTTCTCCTCCATCTTTCTGATAGGGAAAAGCCCGGTAGTGTGTTGGGGTAATTAACTAGGGTTAGGGTTCCGCCTAGGGTTAGCGTTGAGAGATCTCAAAGGCCATCAGCTCCGGGAACACCGCAGCTGGAAAGGGCCTGCCAAGGAATACGCGAGAACGCCCCAACCTTGCTCCTCCCACGCCGTTCTGATCTGGAGCCCGCACAGGGCTGCTCACCTTGGCCCCGGTCACGAGTTTCCATTTGGCCTAGATTTAGGATTGAGAGATGGAAATAGCCTTGAGCTCTAGGAGTACGGGGGCTGGAAATGGCCTGCCAAGGTCATCGCGGCAGCTCCCCAGCATTTCTGCTCGTCTATCTTTCTGATAGGTAAATGCCAGGTAGTGGGCTCGGGTAATTGACTAGGGTTAGGGTTAGTTTTCCGCCTAGGGTTAGCGTTGAGAGATCTAAAGGGCCTTGAGCTCCAGGGACACCACTGCTGGAAAGGGCCTGCCGAGGCCAACGCAACAACGCCCCAACCTTGCTGCTCCCACAACTTTCTGATCTGGAGCCTCCACAGGTGTGGGCACTTCGGCCCCGGCCACCAGCTGGCATTGGGCCCAGAGCTAGGTTTGAGAAGGAAAGAGCCTAGAGCTCCAGGTACACTGGTGCTGGAAAGGCCTGCCTAGGCCATCGCGGCAGCGCCCCACAATTGCTGCCCCTCCAAATTTCTGATATGAAAAACCCAGGTATTGTGCTCGGGTAATAAACTAGGGTTAGGGTTAGGGTTAGGGTTCCGCCTAGGGTTAGCGTTGAGAGATCTAAAGGGCCTTGAGCTCCGCGAACACTGGGGCTGGAAAGGGCCTGCCAAGGCGATTTTAACAAGGCCCTAACCTTGCTGCTCCCACACCTTTCTGATCTGGCCCCCCCACAGGGGTGGGCACTTCGGCCCCGGCCACCAGCTGCCATTTGGCCTAGAGATAGGCTTGAGAGAGGGAAAGAGCCTAGAGCTCCAGGAACACTGGGGCTTGACAGGGCCTGCTGGGGCTTTTGTGGCAGCGCTCCTACATTGCTGCCCCTCCCATCTTTCTGATAGGGAAAACCCAGGTACTGGGCTCGGGTAATTAACTAGGGTTAGGGTTAGGATTATGCCGAGGGTTAGCGTTGAGAGACCTATAGGGCCTTGAGCTCCGGGAACACCACTGCTGGAAAGGGCCTGCGAAGGCAAATGCAACAAGGCCCTAACCTTGCTGCTCCCACAACTTTCTGATCTGGAGCCCCCACAGTGGAGAGCACTTTGGCCCCGGGCACCAGCTGCCATTTGGCCTTGAGTTAGGCTTGAGAGAGGGAAAGAGCCTAGAGCTCCAGGGACACTGGTGCTGGAAAGGGCCTGCCGAGGCCATCGCGGCAGCACCCCAACTTTGCTGCTCCTGCATGTTTCTGATAGGGAAAAGCCAGGTACTGTGGTCGGGTAATTAACTAGGGTTAGGGTTCCGCCTAGGGTTAGCGTTGAGAGATCTAAAGGGCCTTGGGCTCCGGGAGCACCGGGGCTGGAAAGGGCCTGCCAAGCCAAAGGCAACAAGGCCCCAACCTGGCTTCTCCCACACCGTTCTGACCTGGAATCCCCACAGGTGTGGTGATCTCGGCCCTGGCCATCAGCTGTTATTTGACCCTAGTGTTCAGGTTTAGAAAGGGAAAGAGTCTAGAGCTCCAGGGACAGGGGGGCAAGATCTCAGCTATGCAGATTTACCAATGTTAATCCATGACTCATTGTAATATCTGTAGATGCTGCCATAGGGTTCCTTAACTAACACATTTCCAATAAACACGGCGGGGCAGCAGGTATTTTCAGCTATTTTAATATTTTCCTTTATTGTTAAAGCCTTAGCCTAATTCTCTATGTAATTCTTGACATTTAACTTCAAGGAAAAAATGGAATTTGAATTAAAATTTTGTTCCAAGGAGGTTCACTGCAATAATAATTAGATTGTGGATAAATCAGATAAGTTGCGATTAACATAATCCACAGTTTGTCCATTCTTAAAAATGTTTCAATGGACATAAATCAGCCCTTAAACAGTAAAAGCTATTTTTGTTGTTAGGGTACAAAAGACTCATCTCAAACTTGATTCCTTCCAAGTAGGCACCACACACTACCAACTCACATTGCTCACTGCAAAAAATCCACTACAGCCATTTTCTTAATTTTAAAGTCAGACCTTCTGTTAAAAAGTATAAACAAACCCCTGCCTTTTAGTCTCCAAGGGGCAAATTCTCCCAAACTCTCCTTTATTCATTCCTACATCAAAATCATGTATGCTGCTAAGACTCCAATTAATCTTTAAGAGTTGTTACCATATATTTTACAATTCACATACCTTAAGGAAAAAACCTATCATGAGTCAAGTCTACTGCTAATTATGACCCATAGCATAACTTTCTTCCCCTCTGTCCAACATAAACTTTGCAATATCCATTATCGTTGTAAATTATTTACTGCAGAGGTGCTGAACAAAAACTAGGCTTATTGAAAATTCTGTTGGTACACATAATAGCTTTACAATATCTTACACCTTCCTACTTCTATTAGACTTATTACTTCATATTTCAAGCAGAAGTAAACATTCCCCATGCGGGAGACTACTGTCTGTTTGTGTAAGACTTAATGACACAAGGTAAATGGTGCTGTTGGTTTGAGTTAGACATGCAATACACCTCAATAATGTGCTATTTCCCTTTGTATATGATACAATCCTAAAGAAAACATGATTAGAAAACCCATTTGTGCTTGGAATTTCCTTTGATTGTTTTAAAGGCTATTGCTCAGGTCAACACTATTCTGCTCTTCCTTCATCAATTTCCATTATCGTGGTTTGATTCGGAGAAATGGAGTCCCAAGAGGTTTCCCAAACAGATTTTAAGTGGATATAATGCTCTGATTACAAAAGAAAAGCAAACAGAAGCCTTCTGATTCACTACATTCTGAAAGACAGTTAACATGAGTAATAAGCAGTAAGTATAGCATTCAAAAAGCCTTGTTTAACATTTTCATTACAATACATATTCTTTCCTCAAAGAACACAAGCAAAATATTACTACGGGTAAAGACTTCTCAGATCTTTACAATAGATTAAATTTTCTCAAGAGCTTTCCTTTTTATTAGGAAATCTAAAACCAGAAGGATGTATCCAATCTCATCTGGCCGTTCCTTGCCACTGCTCATTTACCAACGTCTATAGCAAAGAACGTTTGCTTGGCTTTCATATATATTCAATGTTCTGTCATAAAAAAGAAGTGCAGTACTGGAAAAACATACTGATAAGAACCATTGCTAATCAGTGGACAAGTCATTTTCCAAGAAACCTGTGGAAGGACCATAAAGTGACTATCCCTGTGTGTATTACTGTTTGGTCACCTAAAAGGTGGTGGGATGAGACATGAGGAGCAGAAGCTCCAGAAAGAAAATGAATCCTCTAAGAAGTGCTCTAATCTAAGTGCAGTCAATAAGCCGCATGAACTGAGGGCTCTCTGCAAAGCAATCATTTTCCTGCCAGCACCTCCAATAGATATTTAATCCACAAAGGTTAATAGACTTATATGCTGCTTTTAAAAGTCCATTCAGAAAGAACTCTTCATTATTTCTCTTCCAACTCCCCCCCCCCCATTACTTGAATTACTATTCAAGACAAGATTTCATCTTAACAATATGTGAACAAGAGATGTTTATTGTTTTCGAGTCTCTCATTCTGGTGCTGAATTTCACCTAGCAGATTTTCCTTCAAGTTTATTCTGTGCAGAATTTATTTATTCCTCTATTTACTCATGCGTATTTCACTCCAGGTCACAAGCAGGAAGGAATAAGGAATTTTAACAGTTCAGAATGCCTTAATAGATAGACAAGCAAAATGCATGTTGTTGGCATATCACTGCCTATGATTCACTGCTTGAGGAAGTAACAGTGTAAAGTCAAGAGCACAACACAGCTGCTCTCCCCAAGCATATCCTGGCAAGTTCATCACAAAGTCGTAAGAAAAGAAACCGTCTCTGACAAATAGTTGTTAGAAATGCTGTTAAATGGGATTAATCTGTCTCCTGACAGCATCAGAACAAACTGCCTGTCCTGGACCGGAGCAAGGGACCATCTAATTCTGTGCCCTGTTCCTATTGCCAGACAGAAGATGATGCCTAGAAAAGTTATAAATGAGTGACAAGTACTTATGATACCTTCCCAAATCCAGTACCAAATACCAATTATTTTCAGCTAAGCAACTGTATAAACTTTTCACTCACTCAGCCACTAGGGGGAAAAAAAAATAACAAAAAAGAACCCACGCATAAAAAGGAAAAAAAATTCATTACAACTGAAAATACATGATATGCATGTGTGTAAAATTAGAATAAACTCTTAGTGTCTCCTAGAGACAATTAAAACACCAACTTTGCTTCTTTGGGGCAGAGGGAGGCCGGTTTGAACTTGGCAAGACCTGCAGATCTTCAGGATCCAGCTCTTCTCAGATATCCACAGTACAACACATTGGAATCAACCTCACACTACTGGCTTTTGATGTATATCAGAATAAAGTCTTATGCAGAGTCTCCCACTGCCTGTTCATCAGGGTTGCCTTCTACCTGTTTGAGAAGAGCAGAAAATCCATCCAGGCTTGACCTTGAAAAAGTACCATTTGTGGCTGGTGTTAAGGTCACCAGAAAAATGATAATTCACTCTGATACTACTTCATGCACTGCTTTTTTGGGGACACGTAGCTCACTTTTGCAGCATCAAAAGACTTCAGAAGTTTGATTTCGGTTTTGGTAAGCATCTTTGAGAGCTACTGAACTGACAAGATTGCTCTGGACTGCTTCATGTTTCCCTGCTCCCCGTGAGGGTTTTCTGGCTCCGGCTGCCACTGGCTGAGTTCCACTGGAGCACTGCAGAGGCAGATAATGAAGGCACGCTCACGGTGTGAAGGACTGATGCTGCTTCCAGGGGGACACTTAGCGTGGGAGGGGAGAAAACAAACTGCTGTGCTGCAAGTGTGAAAGTAGCACGTCCAAAATTACATCTTCAGGAAAAATTTAGTCCCTGGGAGTCAAAGCGAGTAGTCCTTTATCACACCCAGATCTGCTTCTGAGTTTCAGCAGAACCGTTCCCTATTAGAAGTCAATTTAACCTAAGTTCCTTTTTCCAACTTTATCCTTTGCTAACTGGAAACACACAAGAGTAAATACAGCCTCCCAGCCTAATGCAATATTCTGAAAGGATTAAATAAAATCTATCTGAGCAAACATAATATCGTTATACATTTCTCAAGAAGGCTGAAGGATTATTAAGTGCTCCATGATTTTCTGACTAGAGAAGCAAGCTACTTTGGGACATGTCTCAGCCTACATTAGTGGGATTTTTATACATTTGCCTCATCAACTGGATTATCAGAAAGAGTAAATTCATTTAGAGAGACAGATTTTTTTTAAGGCACTGCAACATTAAGGCCAACATAATCTAAAGAAAATTTAACTTAAAGAAGCTGAAAGGTTTTTATACATATGAGCACTGGTAATATGCAGTAATTCATAATAACTGGAGGGATTCTAGACCCATCTGACTTTTTTCTGAGATTAAGTGAAAAATATGATAAAATTTTACTTCTTTTGTTTTGTTGTTTTAAATGGAAGTTAACACTTCTGCCTTAGAAAAAATTACCCCAATATACGCTGCTGAATGCAGGGCTTACATATTGATTTTTAAGATTCTAATGGTAAAGATTAATGATAATTAAAATTGCCTATTCTTGAATTCTGTTTTCCATATTCATATACCAGTATGCTTAGTTTGAGCTGTAAGCCAAAATGTCAGCTTTGGGAACCAACAAGAAAACTATTTCATGAGATGAGATTAAGGAAGTATTCTTTAAGGAATGCTAAGCAGACAACCACTGGAGAAAATCCATTAACCACTTTTGAAAAGAATAATTCCACTCTAAGTATCACATGTAAATATGACCTACTAAATATTCACGAATTAATTAATAATGGATTTCTTTATTACCTTATCTGTTTTTATTTTCTTGTGTCTTTAAAGATAGAAGGGAACAGGCAGGAATTGTGCCCAATGGACACCTCTAGACTGGAGCAGCCTTGGGGCTCCAGGCCTGGCCACTGATAACACAGTTGCTAATTTTTAATTGAGATTTAGCCAAAAGAATGTATTACATCAATGAAAAAAAATCCCTTTTCCCCCAAAAAATCATGCATCTTTAATTTTTATTCAAATCAACCTGCTAAACCAAATTAAATGTAGTTCTGCTGGGGCAGAAATCTTCTCAGAGCAAATATTGGCACCAGAATGGTTTGCAATGATTATTCCTAAGCTAGTATGAGTGTTTCAGGTTGCATCTGTGAAAAGGTATGTATTATACGCCACAATAATAATCAGAATTTTAAAGAATACTGGCACGAGGCCAAATCAATACACGCTGCTCACTAATAATTAAGTTTGTAGGCACATGAGAAGGGAATTACTGAAACAGCTTTTCAAGCTAAACTTAACATTACAAAAAGTACTCTGACTGTGTATCCAAATTCCTCCAAAGAAAAATAAACAGTGCAGTCCTCAGTTTGCCAGTGACCTGTGGTCATCTGAAGCCTTTTGAGAAGAAAGTGTTTTGCTTTATATTTGTACTATATGTATATTAATTTAATTCAAATGACCAAGAGCTTCCACTGGATGGGTGCAGGGTCTGGGGAGGATTAGACCTTTACCACCCAGAGCCACTAATGTCCATGACAGGTCATTTGATAGTGATTTTTCGTCCTTGACAAAAACCTCTTCTGATCACTGGCTTTCCCCCAGGAATTTAAGTTTTTGTAGAAGGCTGTAGAATATTCTCATAATGGGAGGTGCAGCACAGCTCAGTGGGTACTTCTGGCCACCCTTCATTACCCACAGCTTAACAAGACCAGGACTGATTTCTCCTACATAGAATTTATCTTTTATGCTTTTTTCCCTCCCCACATTTTTCTTATTGACAAGTTCTTCATCTTAGCTTTTCTGCAAGCTCTTTTAGGATTTTGTTCTTTCTTTAATAGCAGTTCAAGAAAAAGAAAACAACTGCTCTTTCCTGTATGTGTGTTTTGTTGTGTGCTTATTCCCACCTCTTTTTAAAATGTCAAAAATTTATGACTGCCAGCTAATTTGTCCCCGATAAGGAGGAAAATTTTAGTGACCCATAAAATTTGGAATTTAAATTCTTTTTTTTTTTGTTACCATTAATTCCTAGTGTGACCATCACTGCTCACGGCAATTTACCACACACTGCACACTTTAATACAGCTGAAGCAACAGGCTCTGGGATCCCTCTGAACAAATGACCATATTGAACGCTCTATTCGAGTGACTGACTTTGCCTATTTTTCCTTAGTCACACGGGGTACCACGTGTGGAAAGCCTGGCTGAAGGCTGTCCTTGGACTCCTGAAGCTTACAGGATGCAGCATTAAAGTAGGCAATGCTTAGAACTTGCTGGTTTCTTCTCAAACTGATTGCCAAGCTATAAAAGCTAAAGTATAAACATTGTGTTAAGTAGTTTTTCACTTTTTTAAGCCCAGAAACATTATTATGTGCACTCTAACTAACCTTAATGAAAGATTCCTCGGTGCCACAGGGGAAAGCTGCTCAGTTCTCAGGGTTTAAAGGCCAATCAGGATTGGAGCAGTCTATCGATTTATTAATGACCTAATTAACTGGAATCAGTGAACTATACTTTCAGGATCAGTATCTGCTCTAAAACAGCTAAACCACAGTATTCCACACATACCAAATTACCTATAATTTTCTAACTACTCCTCTATAACTAATCCCAAGAAGTACCAGTCCCACACACAGAGCTACACACACCAGCCCCCCAACACGAAGCGTGAGCTCACACCGCCCACTCTTCGGGGAGTTTTACTCCCACCCCCCCAGCATTTGGGGGCAGTCCATCCCCAGGGAGTATTTACACCCACACTCAGCAGGGATTTTCATCTGGCCTCTTGACTCTGCCAAGGCTGGAGAGGAGCAGCAGAGACGCCCTACTGGCACCTCTACATCTTGGTACAAGAGCATCTTTCTTGAGGTTATAACAGAAAAAAAAATCCTGTTGATTTAAGGTAGGTAGTATTTAATCCCTCATGCCCTCATATTTTTCATCCTTTTATGAAAACAGAACAGTAAGTAAGAACTGACATTGTTTTAACCCTTACTGTCCATTTATTTCATTTGCAATGGCTACATGCTGTTCTCTTTGCAGCTTGAAATTGTTTACCCAGATTTGAAGATCCGAATATCAAAGGAAACTTGATTAGTGTTAGATAATGAAGTAAGTGCTGGTTATATTTTTAAAAATAATTCAGGCAAATTGATCCTCCAAATGCATACACTAAAACAGTGTCAGTTAGCCTCAGTCAGCTTTCTCTCCTTTTAAACCTTTTCTGATAGTGTGCATTAAAAAGGACTTCAATTTAAATTGTTTGCCAGAAATATGAACAACATTTCCTATAAAAATACATCCTTACAGGGAAAACATGTGCCATCTCTATATGAAGATCCAGCACAGCCTGGATTGTGTGGTAATAAAGTTCTTGCCTGACTTCTCACGCTGGCCTGCTGTTGCTGCCAGCATCCTTGAAAACAAGAGCTGCATTGCTTCCTCTGCAGCAAACAATTCTTCAAGTCTTGGGAAATTGTTTATTACATTAAACAACCTTATTATTATATTTCAAAACTTTTGACCTCAGAGAAAAATAGAACCAACCACCAGAGTGTTTGCCTGTGCTAAACAATTTCTGGGGCCAAACCCACAGGTATTCTTTTGTTTCTGCTAAAAAATAAAACATCCCATAAGGCATCAGCAGGATGTTATTAAAGAACTGGCATAGCTCTATTGATCTTATCTCCTGGAAATCAATTACCCTCACAAGTGTTCTGTTTAAATCTGTGTAGATAATAAGACCTTCAGTGACCACTGACAGGAGCAGCATCTGTGTCCCTATACATTGCATAACTCCCTATAGATAATTCTCCAGATAGGAGGCAATGTAGAAAGTTGCCTGAATGTCTGAATTCTGACACCTGGCCTAAACCTTAACCCGATTCCTTCTTTAAACCAGATCTGTTACGTTGCTGGCACACAGAGACTGCAATAATCAATCACCCACAACGAAAGGCTTAATCAATGACCGAAAGCACCTCCTGCATGCTCAGACAGGTACTTGAGAAGTTAGAAAAATTATTGATTATCTACTAAACTACAGGTGATTCATTCATAGCCTCAGACAAGTTCTCATCACAGAGACAGCTCCACCCGGGGAAGTCTATGCCTGACTCGACAGTTGCTGTGGGTTCTGCTGCCCAGATGCCTGGGAACATGATCTTCTTTACATTTCATTAAAAGAGATTTTAAACAGGCTTTAATTAGAATGTTGTTTAATTAGAATGTACCTATTTTTTCTTTTGAAAAGCCGGTTTTTATGCATCTGGATTGATGGCATCTCTGGAAAGAAACTGGGCAGTCTTTGGAATCTTCTGGAATGTGCTTTTTCAGTGGGGTTGGGAGAAAGTTCTTTGGTTGAATCAACCAGGCTCCTGAAAAGGCTTCTCCTAGCTGGAAATAACAATGCTTTTCAGCTGTACTTCTTGGCAATGTCCTGCCATTTGTTCACAGAAACTTCTTTTTCAAAAGGTAAGCTGAAAAGTATTAAGAAGTACATCCGATGATCTGAATATGCAGAACTCTCCAAACTATTATTTGTATGTAAACCACATATATAAACAAAACAGCAACCACATGAAAGTTAATTAGAATGAAAAGAGAGATGGGTTTTCTCTATGTGACTTTTAAAAGAAAATAGAAGATTGTATTATATTGATGTGGATTGAAAGTAGTAGCCACATAAAAGCACAAATACTGTTACAGAAAATCTATTAAAGGACAGTTCTTACTCAGAAATTTTTACAAAAACCAAAGCTACAGTGAAATCTACATAAAGGAGGACCTCAAAACTGTTCTGCCATACTGTACTAAATTGAAACATCTGTGGCCATGAGCCTGCAATTTCATACACTTGGACAGATTACTGTACTTGTGTGAAATGCAATCAACTTACTTTTAAAGACTTCACAGTGGTTTGCAGATGCTAAAGCACTCATAATTAACATCTGAGTAACCATGCCTTACACACCAAGTTTGTATCAAAATCAGTGATTTTAAGAGCTCAAGGTCAGGCCTTTAAACACTGAAATATCTTGCCTCTGAATATCTAGCAATGTTTAAACCAAAATGATTAAACATCTGGTTAGAGTAAAATACAGTTGTTCTAGAAGTTTAAGAATAAGCAGCCACTAAAGGGGTGGGAAAAAAGTAGAACTGATTGCAGGTTTGTCAACCTGAGGCAGTAATTTCACTGCTTATCACTGTTTCATCAGCACATCTTTATATGTTGAATAAAGTAGTCACCAGATTACTGCTTTAATCAGCATCATAAAACATCGTGTTTCTCTCTGCTTCCTAACAGCTGGTTTAAGAGGAATAAAAGGTTTATTTGATGGCTAAGTTGGAAAATCTCCAAGGGCCCTATAAGCTGATACATTTCTACAGTTGGACTTTCAAAGGAAGCTGAGTCTTCAGAAATACTGTCAACCCAATTTTTAGAGCATGAAGGTTTCTATATAAAAAAAAATCAAGATAATTTTGCTGTCTCCAACACAAGAATCTGTTCACTCATCCTTTACCATAATGTCAATGATATCTTATTGTGCCACCAGTAAGAAAGAAAAAAATACTCCTTTAGATATATCAACTTAAAATCTAATTCCATAAAACAGAAGCAATATTTCAGTATCTACAAATTATGCTGCTAAATTGCGAGCTTCCTCATACTTCCATATTAAATAATTTTCAGCAGAAAAATGTCCCCCTGCCTCTCATTTGCTTTCCCTGTGCTGTGGAAGAGACTCATGAGAGCAGAGCAAAGTGAGCAAGGCTGTGCATAAGGGAATCTCTATGGCGTGAATATGGAAAAGATTCTCCTTGTACAGCACTGATTGCAGCACAGGACCCAAGAAACTTCATGGTAAACAGACAATGAGATTTTTGGAAGCTCTGTTAACAACCTATTGCTACTCTTACTGAAACGTGTTCCCATGTATAAAAATTCCAAAGGACACAGCAAACACCACCGTGCACCCTCGTGCCCAAATAAAAACAGCCACACACTGAAGGAGAGAGGGAAGGAGAGAAGGAGGGAGGAAGTTATAAATAAAGTAAGTTCTCCCTGTTATTTTTTTATATACTGTATCTAGAATTACCTCAAGTTATTAAAACAGTAGTAACAATGAGTTAATTCAGTGGAGGACACCTCTAATTAAGGCTTGCTCTGCTTCTCTTAGTTTGAAACAGAGCAAACAGTGCCCTATGGATCCCAGGAATTTTGTAGTGATGGCAGTTGCTAAAAGACCGAGCACCTCTCGTAATATCCCATTATTTTATGTCATGCAGATGTCACTGTGGCATGCATCTTTAATGTGGCCATGGAAAACACCTCCCAAAGTCATATTCCCAGCTGTGCTGGCGCTTCCACAGTGTGAATGCTCCACGTGCTCACAGATTTGACTCCTGACACTCTCAGTTTGAAGATTCAGCTCCTTTTTGGTGAGAAGCTTTGCCTTCAGACTGCCAGAGTTAGTTCTCCTCTTGGGGAAACTAAATTATCATTAGCAAACACATTATCTTCACTTTAGTTATTGCACAAATACAACCAATTCACAAAAGAACCCCCAAAAAACAAAAAACCCTCTCATTTCAGCTTGAGTTCCATAGTCGTGAATGAGGAGGGAAAGGTAAAGTACAACCCACCAAATTTGGAATTGAAAATGTACAGTTTGAAAAGTGGAGATTATTTACATTGTTAAGAGCTTTTGTCACAGTAAAAAAAAAACTTTCAAGCAGAATCCCAACCTTCAAGGGTACATTAGACTTGGGCACATGCGCCATACAATACTGTAAAAATTATAGTTCTGCTGCAGAAGTTAAAAAGACAGTCAATTTAATTAAATTAAATTAAAACAGATTCTCAGAAATCCCTAAATTATGCCTGGGAGCTCTCCAATCCCACCAGGATTAGGCAAGCACAAAACTGGTTTACAGATATCTCTATTCCACCGTGCCTATTAAAGGTAGAGAACAGCACTTCCAGTAACATTGATTTTGCGGACATGCTTTTATTTGAAAAAATAAGAGGCAAGCAGGACAATATATTGTTCAATAATCCCATTCATATTTATCAGAACATTTGGCACAAGCGTGCAGGAATGTAGGACTTCCATTACACACACCCCTCCCTCTCGAGACCAAGGACAGCAGTTAAATACTAAAAAGTGGGCTTTTTGCTCCACTCTGTTTTCTTCTTATTTTACAAGTCCACATAGAGATCACTTGTGGATAAAATCACCAAGCTCTGGACTGACAACCCAGCAAGAACTGTCCTAAATCACTCACCTGGGGCAGCAGTGACACCACAGGCATTCCTGTTGGGATGGGGTGGAGAACTACAGTGTGTCCTTCAGACCTCTAAAGCTCATGCTGCTGCTGCACATCTCCCCTCACCTGACGGTAATGCGAATTTGAGATGGCTCTGTGCATTAAAATGGCACGTGCATGTGTTTAAAAGCCAGCAGACAAAACCAATTTCTTTGCTTTAATGAGAAAGAATAGCAAACTGAAGACAGATCTTTCTCAGTGTGGAGATTTTACCAGGAAGAGAGGAAGTAATCAAGGCATCCATGGTGATGAAATAATATAGCAAGCCTAGGAGAAGAGAAAAATCCTTTTCGAGCCCCAACTCAAGAAGCTTCAGCCAGACACACTTCAAGATAAGCAATAATGATTCCTTCAGGACAGTAAACAAAGGGCAATTAAGAAAGGAATCAGTCTCTTATTTTATGGATATGCTCAATAGTCTTCAAAACCTTACAAGTAGGTTTTATGCATTGAGGTGAGAATGCCATGTAAAGGACTGCCTGCACCAACAGTTTTAGCTTTCATATACACAGATCCCAAGCAAAAAGCCAAATTAAAAAAAAAAAACAACCAGAGTATAGAAATTAAGAAAAACAGAACATGGCCAGAACCTTCTGTTTGAACTCCAAGAGAAATCTCTCACACCTGACTGCCGAAACTGAACTACTCCAGCTGGTCCTCTAGGAGTTCTGGGAACAATTTTCACTGTCTTCCTGAAGTGTCCCAAGAGCCCAAGCGGGTTCTGTGTTTCCAAGACCAAAGGGGGAAATAAAAAACAAACAATCAACTGCAGAGTCAACCAGAAAAAAAGATTACAGAGAGACAGAAACAGAGGATAAAACCTGGTGCATAGCCAGGTGAGTTCTGTAAACATTTTCTAGATTGTGGTAAGCAAGGTGGCTTTTGTTTGTTCTTTTTTAATACTGAGTGCATGTGGAAAGCAAACTGCCCCAAAACCACATCCAGTTACTACTTTGTGCCCTAAAAAGCATTGACATTTCAAGAGCTAAAATACTTATGGCTTTATTCGGTTTGACATAAAATTGTGACAAGTGCCCAACCTTTTGGAAACAGATATATTACATTGCGATTAATCCTGCCGTGTCTTTTCCTATTTCCATCTGTGAGTAGGCACATTCTATTAAGTCAAAACAGGGAGGCCAACTGTATGTGTGTGGAGAATAAGGATATGGGACGGAGAAAAGGGTGTTTCACAGACCTGCTTTTTACATTATATGACCTTCTTCAGGCCTCAGAAAACAAAAAGCACCAGAACAAAATATTTCTTCTACAGGCCAGGGACCATGACTCTTCTCAAGGGGAGAATTTTGCACCAACAGCAGGAATGAGACTTTCAAGGAAAAAGAATTAACATTCAGATTGAGTTTGGAAAGGTCAAGATATCAAGTGTGGAACAGGTGTTGCACAGGGAGGTCTTCAGAGCTGATGCTCCACACGTGGTTTTGCTTTTGATGGGAAGCTCAAGAGAGGCAGCAACTCTTCAGTCACTTCCAGCTCCAGCCCAGCCTGTGCACATCCTCTCCTTTTCCGTGACCTCAGTTGTCACGTGGTGACAAACTCCTCAGTTCCCAAACTGTGACAGCCACTCAGGAGTCTGTGTCCTTGCCCTTCCAACGTGTATAATTCAGTATTTACTTCCAAAAAATAATTCTGGATTAAGGTTCGAAGTGCCATCAAAAGCTGAGAAAATACAACTACCGGAATATTGAATTATTCCCTTACACTGCCCAAAACCTTGGGTGTAACCCCCACAACAGATGACTTCCATACACTGAAAAGCAAAAAGCTTATGACCAGTCCAGATCATTATGTCCACATCCTGCTCTGAGTATATAAAACAATTAGTTTATTTCTTTTTCTCCGGTGCTGCCATTAGTATTCCTTGCAAAAGGATCCATCTCTGGTACATTAATGTGCTGCATCTTGAGGCAGAGCCCTGCACAAAGCCAGTCTGACAGCCAGAGCATGCCAGCCATGGCAGGAGCAAAGAAAGCCCAACAGATTCATGGCCCTGCCTCAAGAAAGCCAAATGCCTAAAACTCGATGTTCAATGCAATTAATTTTTTAAAAGAGAAACTCTCTGCATACTTCCTAGGAAATGGACTGTGTCAGCCGCGTAAATTGTTTTCCACTTCAAGGCAGAACTTGGAGCCCGTCACATTTACGACGTTGTGACAATTGTTCATTTATCCCAAGTGATAAATCTCGCAGCACCAAGCTCAGCCTTTTACACTTGTTTGATTTTTAATAACCTTGATGTGCCAACAGAGAGAGTCTGTAGCAGGGGAGGAGGCCTAATGCTCTGCGCAGCTCCTCATAACTAACTGTTCTGGGCAATTCCTAAAGTAAATCCATCTTGGGAGAGGGAGAAGGCACTGAAATGTTGCTGGAAAATAAAGCTAAAATAAACCAACAGAAAAACCCCAAATAAACAGCACTGTGTCCCATTACATAGAATTAGTAAATACACTCCCACACATATGGGGAAAAATGAACATATGAACAAACTAATAGGATTATGCAAAAGAAGCTTCTAATAATAGGCCCATAATTAATCTTTTTTAGTCTTGGGGCTTGTCTGTAATCATTCTTCATGTGCATAATGTCATTTGGGCAAAAACTAATTCTATGCAAAGGACATGTCTTACAACAACCCTCCAATTGTGAGGACTATTTTTCCTAATCTAGTTATGGCTCAGCAGATGGTACAGAGTCCACTCCTGAGCCAGGCTTAGCTTTGCTCTGTGCTTTCTTCACTGACAAAAAAGGGGGTGGCTTTTGTTTGGACCCTAAATACAGTTTCCTTGGTATGAATAGATAAATTAGAACTGAGGAGAATTTTACAGAAAACCTTATGACATCTGGGATTTATTTAAATAATTTGCTGTAATTAACCTTATTAGACTTCTTACTGTACTCCTCTACTATTTTCTTTTCCAGTGGTTATTGTGTAATTTTTTTTTAAGAAATGCTCTCTTATTGAATCAAGTAACAGCTGTAGGATGGAACACTTTATCTTACATTTTATGCAGCATTTGTGTATGCACGTGTGTCTGTGTGTCCATATAAAGCAACATATGGTTTATAAGTTTTCCTAGATTTAAGAAATAGATGATCCTTACAGCAAAGCAAAAACAAAACCAAAAAGAAACAAACAAAAAAACCCCATCCTAACATTCTAGTTTGCTTTATGGGCTTCATGGAACAATAAATATTTAAAAATGAACAAACAGGGAAGTAAGAAAGGAAACTACAGAAATTCTACTCACCACATTAAGAATTTTCTTTTAACACATGATATTTAGTGAAAATGTTTTCCAGTTATGCAAAGAAGTACATTTTTTCAGCGCCTAAAACTAATTCAAATCTTCACACAGAACTAAGAAAACATTCAGGCAAGTTCCCTCTTTCTTTCCCCAAGTTATTTAGTCCAGTTATTCAATTAGAGAACACCAGTGCTGGAATTTGAGATATTCTCTATCGCATATTCATTCTCCAGCTTCTTAAAATGCAATATGCTACAGGTGATAACTGAGGCCAATATTCCTTTCATGTTCTCTTAAGTATAATTAAGGCCTTTTGCCACACATGAAAAAGTCTCCGGCAGCTGTATCAAAAATACCTCGAGCACCATCACACATCAGCTCCTCACATCACAGCCGTGCTCCTCATTCTCAAGCTCAGTACATAAGAAAATGTACTTTTTGCTCTGTTCCAAGGGGTTCATTTTTTTTGCCGTGTATGGTGTTAGGGCTGCCCCCTGCAGGTTCCATATTCACTTGTTATCAGTGGAGATAAAAAGCAGAATAATGTGGCACTGCAAAATCCACCAATACAGGCTAATTAAAACTTACTGTCTATGTTAAAGGCTACCAAGCTCTGTCTAATAATAGAAATGGGGGGGGGCGGGGAAACACCTTAAAGTTTTAAATGAAGAGAACAAAAGAGGAATGAAATCTCAATATATTCTGAGCAGAATCAGTGAAGTTGCTTTCAGTGCAATTTAGATGATGATGTGAAGAGATGGGTTCCTTGGTATTGATTTCTTCATTTTAATTTATATTACTGCTATTACTACTACTGCAAGCTTCCAATGCAGTGTTGGGGGATGTGAATTAACATTAATGAGCCCAGGAGCTGCCTCGCTAACGCAAGGAGGATCCAAGGCTGCTGCAGAGAACCCAAACCTTGGTGCAAAGGGAACTCAGCTGTCTGCATGAGCTGACTGAAAGCTAAAAGCTGCAGCACTAAATGCACATGCCCATCGATCAAAATTGTAAATAGAAACTGTCCCAAGTGACAGCAGAAAGGAGGACTGATCGCTGGCCAAACTGTGGGGAGGTGGCAGAGATGCAAGATGCTTCTACTGAGTTTAAAAAAAAATACCACCAACTGGAACAAACTGAAGGGTGCTTTGAAAAATGGAGTGGGGAAGCAGCATTCTTAAGGGTAACAGGTGGTTAAACAACAGTTTTTCATGTGGAAGAATGAAAAGAATCCACCCTTCCTACAGTGCAGCACACACAAATCCATGACAAAAGAGTAGCAGCAACGCCAGATAAGGATGTTATTTCACAATAAAATAGTAATGCTGTCATTGCAAAAAAATGCAGTGAAGGGGAAACTGCATGGTAAACCCAAAGCCAGTGCACATGGAGGTTCCAAGGCATCATTTAGAAGACAGTTCTGTTTGTTGCAGAATCTGTGTAGGAACCTTCCTGAGGAGATGTGCTCTGTGGTGAGGCAGCCGAATGGGTTTGTGACATTGTTCATCTTGGTCTGTCCCCACACTGACACTGTGGAGCTGCAGACCTGTGCCACTCTGTTCACCCCAAGAACACCAATCAGCTGCAGTGACACAGTTCAGGGTTTTTATATTTAAAATAAAAATAAACATGCACGCGGGCACAATCTGACCTCAGGACAACAGGCAGCCCTGGCCCAAAAGCATCTCTGTTTCATCACAGATTCCTTCATTTCTCCGTTATTCTTTATGGACTCTGTTATAGACATGTCACTGCCCTTCTAGACTGTTACCTGCTTCCACAGTCTGGCAGAGCAAAGCCAGACAGAAATTGTGCAGATTTAACGAGATTGCTGATAATGTGTCACAAGCTTCAGTGACTCTGGGGATTAGATGTATTTAGAGATGCTATGTAATCTTTAGTGTTCTGCAAGTAACCATGGGTTGGGATTAAAATATATAAAAATTTGTCAAGGCTCTCATATACTTAATATCTGCTTAGTGACATCTCATTTAGATAAAAGATTCACTAACCTCAAAATGCTATTGTTTTGGTTTTTTTCATAGCAGCAGTATGGCATGCAAGGTTGAGCTGGTGCTTGCTTTATAAACAGATTTTCAGAGTCACTGGCTGAATGGATTCAGATGTCAGCAGCCTAAAAATTAGTATATTAAGGTATCAGAAAAACACTGAAATTCATTAAATGGCTTTGCATACTGGAACCTCATAAAATGTGACTGTAACCTACATTGAGGCTATGTCTGCTCCCTAAAATAAAAGAGTGACCCTAAATTAGAGTAACAAGACTTTGTTCTACCAGGCATCCTCAGAATAGGCCTTTGGGTATTGTGGGGAAAATATTTGAAATGAGCCAGGTATTTTTCTGCAAGAATGAATATTAAGTACTGAGCAGGTGCAGTAGTTAATTTTCATAATGTTCTTGGTTATGCAGCTAATATAGCATGGCAAGTTTCATTACAAGGCAGAATAGATTCTAACAAATTTTGTTTTGACACTAACTGCCATTCAAATGAGCAAAAGTACCCTCATTTATTTTAATGAGAGCTGACATAAAAAACCACATGCAAATAAGACAATATTACATAAAGGAGAAAAAGTAAATCGAATCATGAAACATAAATAAAATGCTAAATATGGGGATTATATGGTCCTAGAATCACAAAATTATTTAGGTTGGAAGAGACCTTAAAGGCCACCTCGTTCCAACCCCCCTGCCATGGGCAGGGACATGTCCCACTACACCAGGCTGATCCAAGCCCTGTGCCACCTGGCCTGGAGCACTCCCAGGGACAGGAGTGTTCCCCACAATGAAACATTAAAGAACTGATAGTGAACAAACACTGTCAGAAAGGACACACAGACAATGCACACACTTGGTGTGTTTACACGGAGTGTGTCTGCAGTTCCATCGAAAGGGCTGCTGAAGAAGGGACAGTGACAAATGTCTGGGTAACCAAAACAAGCCCTGCCTCTCTGCGACTTTTGCTCAAGCAGCTTCCTCTAAAAATCTGGAGGTTCTGAAATAACTTTATCATCTTGCCAATTCTTCATTCAGCAATGCCACTATCAAAACCACTGTGCTGTACACTCAGCAAAACTCAGTGTGTCACTGCTCTGGATCATATTTGGTGTTCCACACTTACTCTTGTTTCCTCAAACATCCTTCACCCTGACTGAATCCCAAGCAGAGGCTCCATGAGAAGGGAAATTTTCTTGTATTTTCTATCAATCTATTTCCAAGCATTTGTACAATGTCATGTAAATAACAGCATCATTGTATAAAACAGTGCAGCTGAAATGTTGCAATTAATTTTGATACTTATAATCACAACCTGTAATTATCACTGGAGAACTATAATCAAGGAGCAAAGCCCAATTCCACATTTGATAAATTTCACAGGCAGAACTCTCTGGTTACACATCCAAATAGGAGAAAAAGGTACAAGAAGATTAGCTGTACAAGTGCACTTTTAAAAGTCATTGTAATTAGAGATGCTCAAAACCCACAACTGAACAAAAACAGAAATGAGGAGGAAAAAAGTGTTTTGCTGGCCTTCAGAGAAATATCGAGCTTTTGACATTCCACACCTTCTAACTGTAATTGTGATATAACTACGTAAAATTCATTACAGACATTAAAAAACCATCTTTCTTAAACCTATATGCATTTGGCTGTCTGAACTGCACTGACTCCCCATCAGTAAAGTGGAATTTGTAATTATTTATAAATCAATCAGGCCAACAGTTGAGGCTATAGTAATATTTGCTCAGAATATCCCAGCAACAATTTGACAACACAGATAAATGAATGGAGAAAAGCCTCTGTAAGAGAGGGAAAACAGAACACTTAATAATGAATTACATAAAAGGATTGAATAAAATCATTTGCACTCATTTTTCCAGACCCACACATCGGGAAGCCCAGAAACACCTGCACTGAAGTGATCTGCCCCAGCTCGCAGTGTTTCCTGTCCTTAGTCCTTACTAAGGAGAGGCTGTGGTTGCATATTTTCATTTATTTACTGTCTTCTGTCTCTTTATTTGGATGTCTCATGGTTGCGCTCCTGTTCCTTATCTTTCTTTCATCACTTCCTATCAGCTTCTATCTGTTCATTATTTTTGCTCTGTCCTTTGTTTCCCCATCTCAGCACCTTGAAAAACCTCTCTGTAACTGTGCTGGGATCTTGCTGCTCTAGTTGCCATCAAACCTTGCCTCGTTTACTGTGTTTCCTTTCTGCTGCTCCCACAGCCTTTTCCTCCTCATCGTATTTTGCTCATACAAATCTTACCACCAGAGTTACAAATTTCTGCTGCAACGCATTTTCATAAGAGTCCAAAACTCAAACTCGGGCAAACACAGCTTCACTCTAAGATTAAGTAGTTCCTATCTGCAGAACTAGATCAAGGAAAGACTGAACTCTCTCCATCTGCAGGACTTGAGTCTACAAAATCATCTGCATCCTTTTAGTTACACAAGTTACAGAGCAATTTGTTGGGTTTTTCTTGAAAGTTCACAAACAGAACAACAGTGAAAGAAAAGCCACAGGTGTAACCAAGCTCACTCCTACACAAAAGAGAGCTCAGTTTGTTCCAGCATTTGGGTGATTTGTGCCATAATGAACTTTTCCATTATTCTCTTGTTCTCTGATGGCATAATTACCTCTAGGGATATTCAAGTAAAACTGGCATTTTATCTTGTGAATAATTTACGGGTTGGCATAGTTTAAATACATATGAATGACACACTTGCCATTAGTGTGAGACAGAAAAAGGAGAACAAGTAGGACACCAAGGAGGTGCCACGCTGCTGTTTCACTGCCTCATGCAGGCAAGATTAGTGGGAGCTCTCAATGCACTCGCCTACATTTTCCAAACAGCTGATCTCATACAAATCAGGCAGATTGATTTTAAAAACACCAGCCAGGAAATTCTGTGGGTACCACATGGAGTGCCCTGCGCAGTACCTTGCCAGTGACCCTGGAAGAAGCAGATTGAAGCTGATGTGTTGATACTGATCAAAATGGAAAAGATCAAGTATGAGATGGTCTTGTTCACAAGGATGAGTTGACCGAAAGTAATTTGCACAAGTTGCAGCTATTACAAACCATCCTTAAAATAATAAACCTACAAAAAAGTACAATATAGGCTTTAGCTGCGATAGATCGTACTAAAATGCCACTCAGTCTAAAATGTGTGAATGCCATGGATTTGGTCTCTGCTATACATCAATCATGGACAATCTATGACCCCCTACTTGCCCTATAAACACTAAAATCTCTAGAACACACTGCCACCCTCAAAAACATAAAACATATTTTTAAATCGCAGGCAACTGAACTTCTCCCCTCTTAGTAAAAACAAGTGCATTAAGTGGAGCACATAGATTAAGGCCAAAGCAACCTTTACATCAATCCCACCTCATACGTGCCCCGGGAACCTGATGGATTGATAGAGGAAAAAGCTCATTCTTATGAGAGCCACAGACTGAAGACAGTTGCAACGTTTTAGGAATTCCCATTTCTTCCAGTGAATGCAGCCCACAGCATAGCAGAAAGATTGCCATTACATCCAAAGGAGGGACTAAACTGTTGCAAATTTTTGATAACACGCTGCCTGGAATGCTAATTATGACACTCCTTTTATGAATATTTAATTTTCTGTTGGGTCTTATGTCCTTGAGCTAAAGCCTATAACTTCTATCAATATTAATGCCAATTATGCATTGAGATCCATGGAGAGCAGAGAAGTTACCCAGAGATCTTAATATGCCCAGTCTTGTTTAACTATATTGATTTTCAACTTCATTTCTGGATGGTGCTGTATGACAAGGATACCAAAACCACACAAGTTTTCAGCCCTTTTTAAAGGGTACAAACGATGATGATGACAGCAGATCTCCTCAGCATCCAATAGCAGTTAAAAGGTTAGTCAGTTTGAAAACATTGATTAACTACAGTTATTAAAAGAGGAGGAAAAACTACAGAAGCTTCCATTCGGAAATCTAAAATCCACATCTGAAAGACTGTCATAACTACGCTGCTCAGTTTCATCTCAAGGAGATGCTTTTGCTGAGAAACACTTTTGAGGATGCAACTTTCTGCCCCATAAGAAACTCAAACCATGCATCTGAAAGTTTGAAATTAAAAAAAAAAAAGAAAAAAAGAAGAAAAATAAAATTAGAGAGAAGCAGTGGGAAATGATTAGTTACAAATGAAGAGTCATACTTTAATATCTGTCAAACTCTGAGGACAAAATTCTATGACTTGGTTCTACCACTCAATCCTAGATTGGTAGATGATAACAAGTATATCGCGGGGAAAAAAAGAAAGTTGCTCCATTGTAGTCAATAGGAAAAAATGCTGCATGTATTAAGTGAAGAAGGATTTTATCCATTGGGGAGTTTTATCAGATCAGAATCTGCACAGAAGTTTCTATATCTAAAGAAGTTTTGAACCTGTGCTAAGCAGTTTTAAGGTATGTTGGCAAAGTGAGAAAATTTCTTTCTTTCTTTCTTTCTTTCTTCCTATTATTTTTGCCTCACAGTTATTTTTCATTTTATAATTTCAGAAGAAACAAACATACCCAAACCCACATTATTTATGAATTTCTAAAAGTGCCACTTTGAAAAAAAAAAAATCAAACTGAAATAACCTAATATTGTAGGTCTCTAGTACTGGGATTTGCTAGTCTGAGAAAATTATCAGAAGATATCACACTGTGCTCTATCAAGCCCTTCATATTCCTCTCTGCAGTTCAAAGGTTTTGTTACTTGTCTGCAGCACAAAAATCAGTGCTTTTCCAAGCGAAATTACCTCAGAATGACATAGCATGAACATAAAGAGCAGCTAAAAATTCAGAGACTAAAATTCTATCAACACAGTTTTTATGCTTCTCCATCAAAAATATCTATTTTCTCTGAAAAATTACCATGGATACCTAGTTTTTTCTTATATGAAATATAAACATATTTCAAACACCGCTACTGATCAACAATTTTCTCTTGCATGCGGAAGATCTTGAGAACCACATTTTTACATTTTCTAAAAGCTCTGATTAAGTCAAGTTCAGTTTGCCTGATCCTTAAATGGAGCAAGAGCTTTTTTATTCTTCTTAAAAGAAGGACAATGGCAAAAATTCATCGTTCTTCAGTAACCTCTCAAATGTCAGGACAATTTCATACATCCACAACAGCTTAGAGATAAACCCATGGAAAGTGTGCATGAGGTAATGTTCAAGAGGCACTACACAATTCATGTGGCCCCTCTGCAAAACAGAGCAAATGCCTCCTCCAGCCTCACACTGTGGTTTGTTTTGTCCCAATAAATAAATAAATAAATACATGCATACATACAAAATAAAATAAATAAATAAATACATAATTAAATGAATAAATAATTTCTTGATTTATTGCTGACGGTTACTTTTCACCAGAAACTGTTGTGTCACTGCTGGGGAGAATCACCAAACACAGACCATCAAAAGGCCTGAATGAGCACCATTGTCTGTTAAATCAGATTTCACAAGAGCTCTGGGAATTACCTGTTTCAGTATTAATTAAGATTTACCGACATGCAAAGCAAGGCACTGGCAAGAATGGTGCAAGATGCTGTCCCAGTACAACACAGATCAGTGCAGCTAAAGTCCCACATCCACATTTTTCAGTTCTTGCCACCACTTAAATTTTCACATTTTAAATATTCACAGCTTAATCTTAAATCCTCACTTTCTAAAAAATTCAAAATCAGACTCACTCTTATTTCAGAAAAACATAGTCCTTCCTATTATGAAACAAGGTTTTAACCAAACACTCCAAGTAGTGAAAAACAGCAGAATTGTATTCTCAGCAGATAAAATAATTCTGGAATCATCAGCCTGAGATATTTCAGATTAAAAACAAAGTTTCTTTCAAAAGGACATAAAAAGTATGGCTTTTAAATTCCACATTTTGACATTAAGCTCAGAGGGTGAGGGCTTAATCTCAAAATGTCCAAGTTTCACAAAACCCAAAAAAAATCCAGTAAAAAATTATAAACAATGCCTCCCCACCTTTTCATTAAATGAGGGAGAAAAACTAACCAAAACAAAACCAAATCAACAAAGGTGCAAAAACATCTACTTGATCCCTCCATCTACTATCAGTACTCTCCTTCTGGAATGGGCTCTGTTATTCCTCAGAGAGGTTGAAAACTGGATTTGCCATGGAACATTTACTGCCGGTACCGACGGCTGGAAAGCACAAAATTGCACCAGCAGCAGGAAATTCATCCTTTCCTCTGGCTCGAGGTGCTGTTTGCCTTGTTGGTGTGTAGTGTTTGTGCTCAAACGTTTGTGTTTCTCTGCACACACGAAGGCTTCCACGTTTACACTGAGAACATCGTAGTGAGTGATTAAATCTCAGCTTAAGAAGCGTAGGGAAGCTGAGAAGCGTGCTTTTAATTGCTGAATTCTTAAAGATTTTCTACAGGTTATTCCACCTATGTAAAAGTAGGGATGAGAGTATTAACTCAAGAAAGTTCAACCCCTGTGTGCTGAGGCTGCACCAGGCTGCCAATGCACACGGGTTCCAGGGCTTCCCAGTCCCAGAGAGGAAAGGACATCCAGCAGCTTTCAAGGTGGCCTCATTACCTCCAGAATAATACATTTAAAAAGATCCTGTATATAGCTGGTTGCAAATCCTGTAAGCTCTCCCTTACACATGTTTTTGTGTAAAGAATTTCCTATTCTAATGCAACAGAAACCAGCCCTGGGTTTGGGGTGGGGAGAGCTGAGTTGGAAATCAGAGCAGAACTGCACATGCTGTTGCTCTCACCTTTCTGTCAGTCCAACACCCCAGCCCTGGAAAGGCTATCAAAGACCTTGATTTTGCACCACAGCGTGTTCTGTCAATGTCCTTGTCACCGCAGCTCAGCTGATCTCCGCAGAGTTCCGCTCCTTCTGCTGCCAAAAGGGCCCTCGCACTCTGCAGAGAGGATTTTTTCTAATTAGCACTTCTCTGCCTTGTTAGCATACAAAGAACACTATGGCATATGTTTGCCAGCCAAAACAAATGCAGGACTTGGAAGATCCTGACACCACAATGTCTCGTCGCTTTTTGTAATGCACAAAGGGTTTTATGTGTGTATGTTGTAAAAACAGGAGGAAGAGGGGGAACAAGCATACACACAATGAGAAAAAAAAGGAAATAATTGCCTCTTGACTGCATTATATCAAAAACATTTCTGCTAAAGCATCTGGTAAATTAGAAAGTGGACTGTTTGTCTGAACACCAGAATGAAAATCGCATCTAGCGCAAGACAAAGCTTTTGTAGGTACAAGGGCAAGAATAACTCTTACTTATTTTTAGAGACAAATGCCACTCTGATCCACCTTACAGTGACAGGAACTTGGCCAGGAAGATAGAAACCAAAATGAAGTAGGGCCTTTGTGAAAATGGATGACTAAATTTCTATTGATTTCTTTCTACTTCCTTAGGAATCAAATTGCTGTAAGACTCAGTTTGGAGCTCCCAGGTTTTTTTTTGCTCAGCAGGTTTAACCTCGACTTGGTAACCTCTGTGACACATCTGTTTCTATTTATTATATTCAAGTCTAAAATGGAATTTGTACTTCCTTCATGTCCTCATAGTGATTTGATTTTCTCTGGCTACAAGGAGGGTCATTAGGTTTAATGTAGGTCATCAGGACGCACGCTGATTTGTAAGCAAGTGTAATGCAAAGTGATATTAGGTGTTAAAAAAACCACAGCTGGAGCACAGGGGCCATAGAGAAAGCCAAAAATAGAACTGAATATTCATCTAAAAGAGAAAATAACAGCAGGGCTCAAAGAATGCAACACTAGTTATGCTCTGCTTTCTAAAAATAAACTCCTCCATACAGCAATAAATAAATAAACTAGAGGCCATGGTTGAGAACAGAGGTTGAATGCACAGGAAGTTTGTTAATCAAGACTGAGAGGAAGAAGGCTTAGCCTGAAGGGGATGTTGAAGACATTCATCCATGAGATCTCTGTTTGTGCTTACTGAGGGCCTGGTTTGTTTGCTACAGCGTTAAAGAAGCACATTCATAGGCACCTGGATCTCTGCAATCCTGCAGTTGTCTGCTCTGTCACTGTCTTGAAGTGTTTGAGCATTGCCAAAACAATGTCTGTTTAGACTCAGAACTTTTTCAAGTATTATTCTGTGATTTTAGCCAAAGGTTGTGGAGAAAATTTCAGTAAGCTGTGAGTTTTATACCATTTTCCAAGCCAAAGCCCAGCTAACTACCTGTTCCTTTTACCTAAATCCTTCTTGGACTTTTACAAAACAGACACACCACTCCTCCAGGCTGGGGGAAGCCTTTTTTCCATGTCCCAGCTGACTGCCTTGTCTCACGGAGCCAAATCCTCCTAAACACACACTTTGCAGTCACTTTGCACAATCTCCTACACATTTTAATACCTTTAGATGAGTTCTGCGTACATCAGTTACACTAAGTGCTGCTTTGTTGGCAATCATTTTTCCTACTAGAGGAACAGTGGGATCCTGCCAAGTCAGGTGAAACCTAAGGGGCAGGTCAGAGATAACAAGAAATTGAAATAAAGATCACTGTGCGTTCGTGGAAGCCCTTGCCCCAGTACAGACACACGATTAGGGAATGCTCTCCAGTGGAATAAGCAACCTACAGGCATAGCCAAAAGAAGGATTAGAAAGAAGATAAAACTTGATCAGACTGTATATGTAAACAAATTAATAATAAAGGGAGATGACACCAAACTACCCAGCTTTTACTGTTACTCCTTCTGGCAGCATGAAGAGTCTGTAACATCTTTTTACCGTGTTAGTAGAGGATTTCCAGAAAGAGGGAATATAGAACTTCTCACATATAGAAAGGATTATATAGTTAAAATAAAATGGCACACAGCAATTCTGACGTTTTAGACTTCAAAACATTTCAATGATCCTTAATGTGTCTGTTTCTCACTTCTTTATGTGCAAAACTTGAGGGTTTTTTCAACCACAGCATGGTGATACAGTAAATTATTGCCTATCACATACGTAGGTTCAAACATAAAATATTAAAGCTAGGAAGGAGGAACTTAGTGCAGTGGTTCTGTAACGTCTTTGAGCCAGAATGGTTTTCTGGGGCCAAATACAGCTGATTGACACCTTAAAATGTTTGTGATCTCTTATGTAGGTGCACACATCTGTTTGGTGGATGTGCATGAAGAGATCCCCAGCTCTACCACAAACGGGGCCCGGATGGGAAAATTAAGGTCAAATTGTCTATTACCAGATCATCTCTACTGCTTTGGAAGCACTGGGAAACACTCTCAGAAAACTCTAAATGACGCTCTAGGAATGACATGCAGTTATTACATGGCACAGATAATTGTGTTGGGAAAGGACACGTTGCATTATTTTTGGTTTGTCACTCAAAGCTCGTGGCCACAGAATAAGGAGCTATGTGTCTCTTGCTCTGCTTACCTCAAACAGTCTTATTTATGCAACTGAACTTAAAATGTCAATTCAGAGGCTTTTTCAAATAGTTTCAAGAATTAAATCTCTGTGGTTTTCCCATATGTACCTTTTGACGAACAAAATCATCCTATTTGCTGTTAATAGTGAAAGGCAAGTCTCATGAGGATCGTGAGTACTCAGCACATCTTAATGCTGATTCCAAAATTAAAAGCCAGAGGGGCTTCTTTCCCCTCTCTCTGAGGTCTTCCAGCAAATTATTGATTGTGCTGATTTTCTTCCAATATATTTCTTTCTTATCGCCTGAGTGATTGCGTTAAAGTGCTTAGTAACTCTCTAATCATGTACATCTCCTGGGGCTGAAAAGAGCTTTGGTTTTAAAGTAATTTGTCTCAAATGAGGCCTTATCTGTCCTAATGTGTGGGTCAGGGGCTCGGGGGAAAAAAGCAAAAAAAATAGTTTTCCGGGATCATACTTGGAAGATCCTAAATTTTAAGCCATTTAAGGTCGGACAGAATAACTCATATGTGTACCTCCTGAAAATCACCAACAGTATTAACCTCCCACGAGTATCTACTGCTGCAAAACTGAATGGTTTAGAACATTCCTGTTAGCAAAATTAAAAACAAAAGGTGTTAATAGGTTCCAGTCTTCAGCAGCCTTAAAGCCAGGCACAAAGCATGAAAAAGATTGAGCCACAATACTCAATTTTTTTCCCTAAATATTGCAGCAGCAGTTTAGTCTCATCCTGGAAGCCCAGCTAAAGTGAATGATGCCCAGGATTTCTCCTTCACCTGAGCTTTGCTGCCATCAGAACAACCTGCTTCAACTACATCAGTTCATGGATCAAGCCGAGACCCTTTATAGTTAAAGTTCAGTCATGATAACAAACCACAGTGGTGTAGGAATCCCACAGGATAATCGGGCAAAACGCAGCTGCATCTCCTGAGGAGACACTGGGGCTGCACATTTTGGCCATGCAGACTGCCCAGGATATGTTTCAGCAGTATCCTGCAACTCCCTCCAGAATTTTTAAAGGGTTTTAAGGCAGGTAAAGGAAGCACAGAAAATATATACATTGAATTTGTGATCTGTTTTAGTGCACAAGCTTTCAGGTTAAGCTGCAATTAAGGTATCACTCAGACCCCTAAAAGATGGTGAGCTCAATATCCCAAAGGGATGACCAAATGCTTTCACTTCCTCTAATGAGACTTTTTGTTGCTTGGCTTGGATTTGTGTAGAAAACATCAGCATTTTCAAAGTTCTTGGAAAGTCCTGGTGCTCCCTCCCACTCACAGCCACAAGCAGGGACAAAATCCTGTGCAGCAGAGCCAGAGGGTGCAAGTGACAGATGTTGGAGGAAAGGAGCTTAATCCACCCATGTGAAATAGGTACACTATGTACAGAAATACAGAGGAACTTCTCTACAATGTTAAGGTCGTGTGAAGGAGTGGTAGTTTTGAGCTTTGCATCTGCTGGACCGCAGTCCATATTCTGTGCTGAGGAGCTGATTACAAGTAGAATTCAGCTCAGACATGAAATTTCCATAGAGAACATTTACTTAGTTATGTTAAAGCACATTTCTTCCCCAAAATGAAATCAAAGCCTGATCAACTGCAAAATAATACCTCCATGGTATTATTCCCAGTGTGCTCTATGCCTTGAATATTTCTGTGATATCTAAACCAAGTCTGGAAAACAAGGATTTGGGTGTAAGGTTTGGGACCTACATGGTGACACCTTTGTACCTGATGTCTAAGAGGGAAAAAGGGGATAAAACCTGTGAGAGAGAAGTGGGAAAAGCTTTCTGCTGGTACTTATTGAATTAGTCCGGCAGAATAAAGCAGTTAAGACAAAAATAGGAATCTATTAGCTAAACTTGGCAGCTTTTTCGCTCTCTGCAGCACTCAGCACCATTCGGGTAACAGGTTCTGGCTTTGTATCAGCAGAACAATGTGGATCAGACAATTCACCTCTCACACCAGAAAGATTGCACCTGCTGAAACTTCACGGGCGTATCAAAGGAAGCAAAATAATTCCCTGCGCAGTATACACAACTCAGACCATGTTTGCTACAAGTGGCAAGATTACATCTCAGACTTATAGATTTTTGGCTGTTCCTCCCACATCGTATGTCACATCTATTCAGCAGCATAAAGTGATTTGTTGGTGCAGGGAGAAAAGGGGCCACAGATCTCCACAAGAGTCACTGGAGATAAAAGAAGTTTATACAAGGCCTTTGAGTGGCTCTGTCAGAGAAACTCCATCCCCTCCATCCTGAGAGGATGTGGTTCCATGTAAAAATAGGGCAATCTGCAACTGATTCTCTTGGCTTAACCAGGGAATACGCTCTAGCTTCCTCTATGCACAATGTGATAGGCTGGTAAAGTTTCTAACTCTCCATCCCATTGATCTGTTAAATTATGGGGTTTGTTGGATGTGAGAAGAGATCTCTGATCTCTACAACATCAGCAAGCCAGGAAAAAACTGCAGCTCAGCACAGTTTTCTTAGCAGGAATCTTAAGCTTTTCCAGATAGACTTTACTTTGAATCCAAACCCTGAAAGCACAGCTGAGGGCCTTGGGGCTGTTTGAAACCCAGATTAAAACCCAAAGAAGTGGTAGTCACTGGCAATGAAAATAGTTCCCTTTCAGCAGCTCTAATGCTCTGGACCTGGAAGTTTTGATTTAGCTCTCTCCCCTGAGGTACTCAGTATCAGAGAAAGACAAGAAAGTTTGAAACACCCTCTATGTCTGGCCAAAAACTGTTAATTTTGTTTGTGAGATCTGCTTGTCCTAAATACAATAAAGTGAAACCCATTTCTCTCTTTTTCCTTTGTACACCACCGCTGTATTCAAGGAACTTGCTGCTAACTGAGCCTAGTTGTAAAAACAAACTTATTAAATACATTTTTTTTAAAAATTAAATACTTTGCACAAGCTTCATTGCTCTCTGAGACCTGTGTATAATATCGCAGGGTAGATTTTAGTTAGCTTCACTCTTTTTTATGCAGCTGAAGTAAATCCAGTTCCATACACAGTCTATATATCAGACTACCTGATGCATTTTTGACCAACATTATATTAAGAAGCAGATGTTTTAGATGTTATTGCCATCCAGAGGAAGATGCCTTAAGAACACGCTGTGATGCACTCCCCAAGCAGCAGAAAACAGGGCTGTAACACCGAGGCTGCTTCAAAATGAAACTCCTCGTTCAACACGAGGTAATTAAGGGGAGCATATTGAGTCTACAAGCAGCGGGTTAAGTGCACAGGTTAATTTATTCATGTTATTTGTACCACTCCCCCTCGCCGAGGCACAAAGCTGCCAACCCCTCTGCCAGAGCATCTCGGCCTCGTCTGATCCGCAGCTCTCATCTGCCACCGCCAACACGAGATCGCTGGAAATGAAATGTTCCACTTCATTTGACCTCCTCTTGTAGAAATATATTAAACATGTATAAAAATTGTACATTTTCTTTCATTGATTTCAGAACGTATTCAACCGAAAGCAGCAGAACATGCATTTCAAGAGCTGTCAGACACTCAATTTACTGCTGTTCTGGGCACTAAAATGCACAGGGCTCAGAGAACATAAAAAACAAAGCTACAGATACATGCTCAGAATACAGAGGATCCCAAAGATAATACAACTGCTTGCCAGCAGGTTTCTCAAGCCTCGATCATTTGCACATTTGCTATTCAGATTTCTTAGTATATTTACCTCTCTTTGTCTGTCTTTTTAATATTAACTAGTAATATATAGCAGATAGATCTGCATATATGTGTATGTGCATTGCCATGAGTATAAATATATATTTTATGAACACACCTAACCAATAATTAAGGTTTTTCTTCTACACATTTAAAACAGGCTTAAATGCAGACGTGATCTTCTGATCTACCAACTGGACTAGTCCCACATTTAAAATCGCCCGGTTTTGATTAAAATGTGACATGAGCATTATCCTGTACAAGCAGACATTTGGGCTTTGCAGATCTCCTTCCTACAGAGAGGGATATCAGTAGCAAAGGGCATGGAAATATCCTGCATACACTTTGTGCTTATTAGAATAATAAATACGAGTCTCGGCTTGGGACGGGGATAGTCAAGTGACATGTCTTTCACCTCCCTGGGAGCCCAGCTCTGTGCTTGATTCTGCTCACTAAATTAACTCAGATCAGAGGACCAGGCAGATAACTAATATTCCTAGCAGGAAAGAAAAAAAGTAAAAGGTGAACATGGATTAAAAATAAAGATTTCACATGAAACAGAAGCCTCCACGGCCTCACATGCTTCTGAAGTGGTGCAAAGGGCTTTAGCGAGGTTATTTTAGTATTCTGAAAGGAATTTTTCATGTCTTCCAGTGAGGTATCAGCCATATTAGCAAGCATAAAACCTCAATTTCTCACATCTGAGACACTGGGCTTGCTGCCTGTGGCCTCCCTTCTGCAAGATAAGCTTTCACTCAGCAGGCTCCTGGCTGCCAGCAGGGCTATGTCCTGAAAAAGTTCCTAAAAGCGCTGCACCACGTAAGAGAAGGCAGCCACTTGAACAACTTTTTCCTGTAAAAAAGACATTTATGGACTTACAGATTACTTCCTGGTTTCTTCATGTATAAAACAGTGGCGTGTTACACACTACAAAATGACAATTAAACAAAATATCCTCCCAGAAGTCAATGCTTATTCCCACTTGGATTTGCCTTATTCTGGAGATACAAGTAGCTGGAGTTTCCTGGCGTATTTAAAGGCATTTATTTCTTCCTAGAAACAGGGGCCCAGAAGCAGGTCTTTAGGGATTTTAAAGCTTGTGTGTGCAAATCCCCAGTTTTTCCAGCCTTGTGACTGATTCCTGATTCGTTACTTGTGTGATGAGGAGTTGCCAGTCTGCTTTGGAGAACCCTCAGTGTCCTCACTGTTCATCGGATTTCCTGTGGCAGAAGAACTTGGGGAGTTCAGTTTTCTCTGCATTGTAACTTGTGTTTGAGTGCACAAACACCTCCTTTAGTCCAGGTGAGGTTATTTGAATATTTTCAATAATCACATGGCACAGGGACTACTTTGGGCCACCAAATACTTTCTGCTTTCAAAGTAGACTCTGCTATTTTTATTAGCCATACGGGTCAATTACTGGATGCTTTGGATAGAATTTTAAATTAAATGAATACTTTAAGAACTTTAGTTCTCTCTCATGTAATTTTTGTAATTGGTCTCAGTATTTAAATTTTTCATGAAGAAAAAAGTCTATTATCTCATTCAAATCAGTATTTACCATTAAGTTTACCATTAATTTAATTTGTAAAGACAAGCTTCGGATAAAATTAGAAATCCTGAATTATTCATGGCGAGGTCTACTAATTTTACACTATTATTTTTTTATGTGAAACTTCAATGTGTCAGACCAAAAGAGTTGGTGTTTTTTTCTTTTTTTCTGGCAGGGAATAAATGCTTCAAAACACTCCCCAGAGAACAAAATGTAGCTGCCACATTGAAGATAATGCATTTAATCTCTTTGTTACATTGCAGCAACTTCAGTAGGCTTTATTGTACTGTGTTTCTTTATAGCAACCCTGCAAAAAATTCATTTACTAAGTAAGCAGCATGATGGGCTGTACATTTCTACCCACTTAACAATTAGATTAGTCCTTTAAAAATACTCAAAAGCAGCAGTAAATTCCTTTCATAAAAGCTGGCAAACAAAGGAAGCCTGTCAGTCATTCCTCAAAGCAAAGATGCCAGGTACTTTCTAATCTCCACTGATTTAGTTGCATTTGGATTCAAATTACATATGATTTTTAGCCTTCTATTGTAAACCTTGCCGTACTCAAGGCCTATTATGCAGGTATTTAATCTTAATGTATTTTGATGCCTGTAGTGGAACATATCCTACTACCTACAAAAAATCATTAAAAATGCTGATCGTGATTAAAATGTGTTCCAATTTTCAAATAATTCTTTTAAAAAATGAATCTGGAGCAAAGAAACTAATTACATGTATAAATCTGGCTGTAACATTTGTACTTTTTGGCCACGTCACCTGCTAAAATTATCTATTGTCAATTAAGCAGGGCAGAAATAATCTCTCATCAGATCTGAAACTGCGATAATAATAAACAGAGAAATTCAGGACTTTATAAACTGCAACTTATTTAATATTAGAGGTGATTGTCTGGTATGAAATGCCAGAGAATAAGAGGAGACTGACCAGAGCCAGTTGTTGTCAAAACCACGTATGTAAAAGACCTCCATGCCAAACCAGTATCAACTCAACCAGTATTTGAAAACTGAAAAAGAATTAACAAATAGAATTACTGAGGGGAAAAACACAGATGCAATGTAAAAAAGCCCAAAAACCTATGTATTAAATAATCAACCCAGGACTATTTTTCTGGTTCAGAGTAAGGAAACTGGGAAGCTAACTGAACTCATTTAAATATTTTCACAAACTGGTTTTGCTAATAAAACTTTCAGACAGTGCACATGGCTTGTCTTGGAAAATACCGCTCAGAAAGCTGAGCTTTGTGATATTCCCATGAGGATAGGCAACCACGAGTTTTGGTGTGCATTGGAAAGGAGCAAATTTAGGATTCAGAGACCTCGAAATGCTTCGTGGCTTCTTCTCCTTCTATAGGTCCCCAATTAAAGACAGATGTTAAACATATGCTTCAGTCTATTTCAATTTAGGAAGGCACTGAAGCATGAGTTCAAGGCTTACATTCTGCACAGGGATCACCGTAGAAGTGGGGAATTTAGTAATAAGTAATACTTAACTCTTAAGTAGCAGCTTGGATTAGTGATATGGAAGTGTTTAATGTAGGAAATCACTGCCATTAGCTTCATTTTAACAGATGAAAGAGCCGGGACACAGAAATGAGCGATTTGTCTCCAGACATACAAAAGGCCAATAAAAAAAGAACCTAGGGAAAAAGCCTGTATTACCTGATTCTCAGCTCAGTCTCTGCAGCCATCTAACACAACTCCCCCAGTTGCTATATTTAACAGAAAAATAGCAGCACTGTATCAGCACAGACACTGCAAACCATCAGAGGGTAACGACTACCAGACCTTCACATATTCTCTAACACAAATCTGCAGTAAATCTACCCTAACCCAGCAAACAATCACTGTGCAATCATTGGTTACTTCTTCTAGAGAAATAGAACTTAAGCATGTCAAAAAGTTGGTGGCCCACACTAACTCGAGATGCCTACCTCCTTTATACTCATGGTTTTGGAACAGTTTCTGAATAACATACATATCTATTTTTCTAACCTGACACAGTTTCCCCAGAGATGTTAAACCAGACATTTGCAAGACGCTTTTGACAAAATGCATTTCCAAGAGTTTCCTCTGTTTTTACTGAATTCTTGACCAAAGTCAAGGAATCCCACGCAGACTTATCTGACTTATTATGGGTGCAGGAATGAAAGAGTGACAGAAATTTCAGAGATGCCCAGCACTTGCCATACAACACAGAATTATCATCAGCATCTTCTGATGAAAAGGACTGACAATTCTTTAATTTCATCCTTCCTCAAAGACTCACGCTCACATGCCATCTCCATTGCCTCTGCCTCCAGGTTCAAACTAACTCTTAAAAGAGCTAAATGAAATAACCTCCCATGTTGGCAGCACAGATACACATGTGTTACCAAAACTGGGATGTTCTCTTATTGCTTAAGCAGCTGTCAAAACTTACCCACTGCCTCTGCTATTTCACTGGTGCAAGAGTTATTTAACATTCCAAAAGACGAGGCAAAGGGCTCTCAGGAGCCAGTAAAACAGCTTTGACAATACCAGCATTTCGCTACCCCCAGCAATTAAACGGTACAGTGAATTTCAGACATCAATGGAGCAAAAGTGTTTTAATAGACATCGCTGACCACTAGAAAAGGCATTTATATTCTGTACCTGAACACGTTCTAAGCCCAGGGACAGTATTTTCCCAGCTGATATTTTACTATAAACCTGGAAACGGCATGTTAACAAGGCTGTGCTAATGTTCATGTTTGGAAAAAATCAGATCCTCAGAGTTTCATTACTTATTTTGTAATTATTTTAACTATTCCCTCAACAAAGAGTATTTTTGCTTACTTCTTCAGATTTCACAGTTTATGTACAGAATTGCCTTTTAACAGCCTCTCTGTGGGCTCCCACAACCTTAATTCATCTGAAACCCATATAAACCCCTTTGCCATCTGGTAACTTTTTGCAATCTAATTATCCTGATAAATGTATGCACAATATTAGACATTTTCCATTACAGGGGTGACTAATGTTGCTTCTCTATTTACAAATCTGCCTGCAGATTTCTGTTACAGGCCCATTTGAGGAGGCTAACAGACTTGTTCATTTAAATTTATATCTTACTCGATGCCAAGGTTTTTAGCCAAGCGTTACTTGAATTACGAACTACTGTTTATTCAAATCAGCTTCCTGTTGTGTAAATTAGGTATATAAAGTCACAAAAATGCCAGGGAATTTGTTTTATACATTTTTTGTATCCTGCCAAATGAAATTTTGAATAAAATCTTTGGTGCACTGTGAAAGGAAAAATAATGATTGAAGCTGGGGTTTTCCCCCCGCATTTTGGAATTTCGGGACAGCAGCTGTATGTCTTAGTGAAGGTTCTGGAAAGACAGCTGACTGTGAAGTTTACATCACAATATCTTACGAGGTCTACGCTACATATCTGGGAAATGTGATGAACCCTCAGGCTGCCCAGCGCTGCCTGCCCAAACCTTCCGCCCCAAAATCCATGGTTTGTTACACCACACTTGCTCATTCCAAAGAGCAGCACATCACTGACCTGCTGGGCCCTGCTGGGACCCAAAACCCTCCAGGAGCAGCAGAACACTTGTTCTCCTCTCTGCGTGTGCACCAGTGACACCTCGGAATGCTGAAGGGAGGCACAGCAGCTCTGCAAACTTGGGCTTGCTGCTGCTCAAGATGGTGAAAAATAGAGTGAAAAACTTGCGGAGTTGGGAGCTGATAGCAGCCTGCCTTGTTTTCCTCATCACTCTTCCCGTTTTTCCCCCCTTCCTCATTTCCACATCTCCAGCCACGCTGCACCCTCCCATCCCAGGTTTTCTCCTTGATTTCGTGGTAGATTCTGGCATTTGCCCTGCCAAATAAAACTAGCATTTACCCTGCCCTGCCTCCAGGGAATACTCATTGATACAAATCACAGTTTTTCCCACCTGAAATCCCCCAGCGCTTCCCAAACGGGACTCAGTAGGGATCTTCAGGCTGAAACCAACAGCCCAATATCTTCAAAAGGCAGCTCAGAACACAGGGATTGGACCTCTCCTCCGCCCCAGCCGTGCGTTCCATCAGCAAATGCCCAAAGAAACTCGTCATGGAACAGTTCATGCATCACGGAAAAATCCCATGGTCACAGGCTGGCCACTGCCAAGTTTTCCATCAGCAAATGCCCAAAGAAACTCGGCATGGAACAGTTCGTGCATCATGGAAAGATCCCACGGTCACAGGCTGGCCACTGCCGAATTTTCATAGTGCCTGCAGAGAACGGTTTGTGAAATTACCAAAAAAGCAGGGCTGATTGTTGCGGGACGTTGTAAAGGTCCCTGCAGTCACCAAAAATCACAGGATCCTTAAACCTGTCACCATTTGTTGCGGAGGGAGAAGAAACTTATAGAAAAGAAACTCATTGAAAAGAAGACTTATATAAAAGAAGCATGGACCATGACTAAACCCCACAATCGACGAGGGGAAAAAAGCAGTCACAATCAATATGATTGATAAGGCTCAATCCAGTTATTTCACAGTTTCTCAGCCTTAAGTATATTTTTCCCAGCACCTAGCATGTCTACATGTCATAATGTCGTTGGTTAGTAAAACTGCTTGCCACACTATTATTGGTTAGTTGCACACAGCTACATCATTTTATTCCCGCCTGCTCGTGGTCCCCTCGTGGGTCCACTAACTGATTTTCTGTATCCTTTTGACCACAATCCCTCTTTCATAAACCTCGGTACTTTCCGGACCTCCCAGGACATTGTCCTTGCTGTTTATCTTCAGGGTTCTGCCTTCTGCTCGCACAATGCTCTTTGTGTGCTCTGCAAATTCTGCAGAGACAGAGCTTCTAGCATCCTGTGGCCCTGCTTTTTAAGCCATTTTCCCACAGCTGATAGAAGGAAGAGAGCTACAGTTTATCTCTGTTTAGAGAGGAGCAGCTTATTTTGTGTAGTCAGCTTATTTAACATCTGCAAAACCAAGCAAGAAATGGTTTCTGCATATATTTTACAGCTTGTCACAATATTAAATAAGATTGGGAAATTCCCTTAAGATTTGTCTTTTTTGGTTAGCTGATGTTGTAAGGCTGACAGAACAATGTAGTTTACTTTCAAAAGTGCCTTGAATCAGCCAGTCAATGTGCTTACGAAGCATAGCTAAACTGTTAGAGAAATCTAAGGTTTTTTTAAGCCTTTGAAATATAATCACTTACACAAATACAAGACATCTACTTATTTCCCAATATATGACAATTTGTTGTGCTATAGGTATTCCTTTCTATATGAAATGTATTTCAAATGTGAATTTCTATACCTTCATTCCTCACTGGAAGCAAATGCCAAAATCATCAGGGAAAGAGCTTTTCAGAAAGAGGTACAGAACCTGCAATTGCACAGACTGCTGCCGACCATCCCCAGTTTCTTGACTTCGTCTCTATTTCATTCTGAACTCTGTTGAAAAGGGAGCAGTTGACTAAATTAGACAAAATTAATGAAAAAAGAAACACAATATTAGACAGGCACATTCATCCTCCTTCAATTCCACCATCAGTAGTCTGTTTTGCTGCTGAGCAGCACCAGGATGGCTCAGCACTAATTAAGCCAGTCATTATCACAGCTAGGTGTTTACAGTCTTTAAGCTTCGCACTCGTTTCTTCTCCCACTAGTTCCCAAGAACAGCGTTTGCCCTTTTTAATTCAGAGAGAAAACAGGCCAAAATAAAAAATTATCCTACTTAAGGCTGTTAGCCAAGAGGTTAAAAAGAGAAAAGCCTCGTACAAGTTACACGTGCACTTACTAACGCATCCAAAAGCTGCTCTTGAATGCCTCAGATCCTGAGGAGATGTCAGGGAAGGCCCTAGAATATCCCCAGAATTTTGTGAAAGTCTGAGTCAGTAATGAAAAGTGCCCAAAAGGGTTTGTGGGATCGGACCTTGCAACCAACCCTTCTATTAAAAATGAACAAAAAGCATAATGATAATTCAGGAAACAAATGCAGCTATCAAAAAAGGCTCATTTCTTCCTAAATGATGCATGAATAAGATATCAGTCTCAGGGTTCTTTTTCAGAAAGACTTCAGCTAGCAACTTCACTAAGCTTTCTGATCATAAAAAGCTACGTTAAACCATGGTTTTGAACTTTAAATCCCTTTTGTTTATTAACACCAAATGAATCACCATGTCTGAATGATTCCAATCACAGTGGACATAAGTTTCTAGAGATGACTGTAGCAATTTCCAAAGGAAGGCTTCAGAAATAAAAAAATAAATCAGCAAATTGTTTTCACTGCAGGAATACTTAATATCTTCTCTTTCAGCCACTACCCCTCCTTACTCATTATTTATTTCTGGGTTTTGTGAAGCTTTTAAAAAGAAGAATTATCCACAGAAGTACCATATAAAGCCAACTACTTTGAACAGCAGAACCATGAAAGCAATTGATTAAGTCAGATGAAATTATTTTTTCTCATTCCATTAAGTTCTACTGAGATTTTAAAATAAATACTCTAAAGAAAGGGACATTATTTTCAAGACAGAAATGCTTTTTAAAAGAAGTAAACCAGCTCAATAGGGTTTCTTCGCATTTAAAAAAAAAAAAAGGACAAATTTTTTAATATCTCACAGAACATGAGAAGTACAGGTTGTGTGTTTTTTGGTTTTTTTTTAAACCTTGCTACTTAATATCAGCCAAATTCTCTTTCAGGTGCCATCATTTGAGTATAAAAATTCTTGTTACCCTGGTTGTTATTTCCCCTTCCATATCAAGGCTGTGCTCTGCTATAAAACCACCTTCTAACTCTATCCAAATCAGCAGCTGGGGGAAGGGAGAGTGGGAAGACATTTACTTCTACACAGAGACAATCAAAATAATGACTAAAAAACACAGTGGGTGCTCTGCAGATAAGTTCTGAGGGTACCCAGTGCATAAAAATGTCCCCATCAAGTATGCAAATATTTGAATATCCAGAGAGCACAGCATTCTGGGAAACTGGGACACGTTCCTAGGCTATTTGTACATGGGGAAAGGTACATCTCCCTCATCAGATGGGCCGAGAGCTGGGCCAGGCAGGAATTGTGCAGATGCCACCACACAGCGCTCGGCATCAGGCGCGGTGCCGCTGTGTTTGCTGCCTGCTAACGAAGGCTGAGGAACGGAGCAGGGACGCAGCTGCCTCCTCCAAAGAAACGAGATGGCTCCAAACCATCCAGAAACAGCTGCCAAGAAACTGTTCGAGTTACACAACTTGAGATGTTCGGAGCAGCGGGAACAGATAATTTGCCGGAGTTCAGCCAAACCGGTGAAAAGGCGCCAGAGGGACCTGAGATGGGCTCGCTGCGTGCTCCGAGGGGAGGCAGAATAAACTGCTTTACACAACTGAAATGTTCATTTGCAGCTTCAAGGAAATACACTTAGCTATGGGAAATCAAGGTTGATTAATGGAAAAGGACAAGTTTTTGGAAATATAATGAAAAACCTCAGAGCCACTCTTTCTGCAAAACCAGAACAACATCTGTCTGATTTCTGATTATATTTTTCAGTAACGAGTCAGGTGGAAGTCTACCAGAAATGAGACAAATTGTGGATTGAAAATCATTCTGCTTCCTCAGTAGTTTGTTACGAGCCATGTGAGCTGTATCAGATGCGCTTATGCAAGTGAAAAGCCACACTGATTTATGTCTGAAACGACAATCGTGACTTATCACAAGAGCAATTTGTATAACCTATTTTTCCGCAAGAGCCTACTGTGTATAACCATTTTTTTAACCTGCTGTGCAAACGCCTTAACATCTAAACTGCACCCAGTGTGCAAAGCCATGTGGCACTGAGGAAGAAATGATGCCCAGCATTTGAAGTCCATCATGCTCATGTCACAGTGAGAAGGTTATAAATTGACTACGACACTCAGCAGCATAAAAATAAATCTATTAAAATACAGATTAAGCCACTAGTGAGAGATGAAGAAAGTAGGAGTCTAGCCCTAAAATCCTCTTAAAATACGTACAGCAACATTCCTGTTTTACACTGCCCACGCATCCTAATACTTGTCATTCGATAAGATAAAAAAATATGTAGTGACTGTCAGCATACAAGTCCCTTTACCCTCAAATTCTGAAGGCCCTGCTAGAATATTCTTAACCTTTACATATCCTTAGAATTCACTGGACACAGGTAGAAGTCCATTCCTACAGAAAAGCTGGGAGATGAAAGGCGGAAAAGGGGATATTTTAACACTAATTAAATGGTATTCAGCCACCAAGATTGCTACCACTGTATTTCAGGATTCCTCCTAAACTTAACCATGGTGTATATTCCAGGATAAATTGCTCCTGTAAGCCCTCATGGCAACGCTGCCCTTTTGTATCTATAAAGCTTCAAATTCTTCTCCAAACCTTAAGGTTGGATCCAACTTTATCATTTTTCCACCAATTTGCATCAGAGGAAGGCGGTTTATTTATCAAGACCCAAATAGTCCTTCTCATTTTGAGGACTTCCGATTTAAACAACACACATGTTCAGCACTGATTCCCAGGCATTCATTTACTGATTATTTCATTATCAGCCAAAGAGCAAATATTGAGAGGAGTTAGCTGAGTTTATTGTCAAGCTAATTACTTTTCCTATGCCATTGTTTAAATTATGTAGGAATGTGTTGACAACAGTGTTCGTTCTCAGTGATTTGTTATTTGATGTTGCTTCCAGTATTAATTGTACATTATTAAAAATTGTAATAAAATGGTGACACTTGAGTACATGCATCCATATAGACTTTCTTTAATTGGAGGGGAGGGGAGAATAACCATAGGCAGCAAATAAAATTTCTTCAATCAAATTAGTGAGAATATTTAGTTTGTTGTCTTGGTGAATTTGCTTAAATGCATCTCTAAATTTTATTGACAGTATAAAGCTGGTTCTAACAGTCAGCTCTTCAGTATATTAAAAGAGCTCATAAATGAATATAAAATATTAAAGAAGGGTGTCATTTGTTACAGCTAAAATCAACTGCATGTGCCGAATTCTAATGCAATGGTTACCAACCCTTCCACGGCCAGCACCAGAGAACTCCGCAAGAAAAGTGTCTCAAGGCCTGTATTTGCATAAACACTTTCAGATCTTTTTCAGAATTGCGGGCAGAACATTAGATTTAAACCTCTTATCTAACTGTACAAGAATTATTGTTTTTCAAGTAGTGTTTTATATGAACTAACTGTTCCTCAGACTAACATAGTTCCACACCATTAATTCCATAATCATGGCTGAGAATTTGGTTCTCACATCTTCATTTTAAAAAGACATTCATATGCAAACACACATATCTCATCAGTAACTGCAACATTTAAAAAAACCTGAGACAGCCATTGAAAAGACCGTATCAGTCACATGAATTATTTCATCTGATATTATACATAAAAGCACATGACTTTACAGTTTCAAAAGGAAAGTGTAGTTTGATTGTTTTATTGTTGGAGAAAGTGAGTGTTAGGATTATTGAGTCTAGATGGAGATGTCTTCAAATATTTCATAATGCCATTTTAGGAATCTAATATTTAAAAAAATTTCACTTTGCTCTCAATTTTTAATAAATCTGCAGATTAAAAGCAGACACTGTGCAACAAAAGAACCATACTAAAGAAACCCCAAAGTGTTCTTAAATTCAGACTGTTAATTCACACATTAAAGTTACATCTTCTCTCTACTGTATTTGAGCATTTGTCCATGTAGTTCTACACAGCCTAATGCTACTCAGTTTTCCTGACAGCTCCTGGCAGCAGATTCCCTAAGTTGTCGTGCATCACTTAAGAGCTGGAGAAAAAAAAATTAATTACACAACTGTTGCCAAACAGCAACATTTCCCCCCCCACTTTTGTACAATCACTTACATATGTACAAACCCTCTGTTGCAAGAGTTACCAAGAAGCAGGGTTTTACACCCAAGTTACAAAAATCACAAGGAAGCTAAATAAAAAATAGAATGCTAGTAAATCTTCAGCTGTAGTGTTATGAAAGTCTACCATTACTTCTGCCACTCACGATACATTTTTAACATCCTGCTATTCAGTAATCATTATTTACACCCCTCAATTATTATTTACACCCCTCCCAGTTACCACAAGGGGTCCTGGATATTTGATGGGGGCCTGTTATGTCTGACAAGTGCCATGACAGAATTTCCTAACTGAGGAGCTCTAAAGTCATTAAAATTGCTCTTGAATCATTTTGCTGGGCGGGAAACAGCAAGAGGGCAAACAGGATTACGAAAACCTCCAAAAAAAGTATTTGGTGGGGAGGGTCAGAGTCATCATGGCCAAGAAAATCCAAGAGGGAAAAATTAGAACATATTCTGCAGGTCCAGAGCAAAAGTGACATACACTTTCTCCTTAGTCCCCAGAGGGAGCAGAATCTCCCAATCTTGGCTATTTCTGAAGGAGTGCAAACCTCACGGGGTTCTGGCACCACAGCTGCATGCTGTGCTCAATCCCAGTTCAACTGGGAGTGGTTCTGAGCTGGTTTTCCAAGGGAAAATTACCTTAGCTGAGAAATAAATGAACGGGTATATTTCTACTGACTTCTATGCAATTACAGTCCAAATAAGAGTTACTGAAGCTGGATACCACAATTGATCATGTGCCAGTTAAAGATAATCAAAAAAGCACTGTACATTCCTTATTTCTTTTGCTGTACTGGAACATAAGCCACCAAAACAACCAAAAAACCCCTCCATGACTCATGCTAAGCAGTGATTCCTGTATCTCTTTCTTTCCTGACATATTTCTGATCTGCAGCTGAGCAAAACAGTTAAATACCCAGTGGTCTCACTCTGAATTGGGCCAGGCTGTTGCCTCTGTTTTGTGAGCTGCTCTTTTCCTGAGAGCAAAGTGACTTCAGTATTGATTCCTCCAAGGGACACAGAGTGGAAAGCATGAAGCGGTTCCATTCTGATCTTCAACGCTGACAATCAAGTGTCTGGTGCTGTAAAAACCTTTCAAATCCTCACTTAAATTTGGAAATATTTGGCCTGTGGCTTCAATGAGTGCCTGGCTATTTGCACACTGCAAGTACATGAATAACCTCCACAAAGCCAGAGCAGAGAAGAGAAACTTGGACTGAAGGGTTTTGTTCTACAAAGCATAAGCATGAATTTAAGCTGTTCTGGTTACTGTCACAAAGGTGGCACCAAAACTAGAAGCCAGCTGGGTTGGATGCAGCTGTAAAGACTTGACGAGAAAACAAGAGTATTCTACAAAGTGCAAAACTTCATTCTTTCACCAAGAAAAAATACTTACAAAACTTATTAACCTGTAAGCTTGCATAGCTGGGGGAAAAAAAAAAAGGTATTTTCCTTGTATTAAAAAAAAAGCAAAAAACCTCAAAATAAAAAACAACAACAACAAAAAAAAAACCACCCACCCAAAAACAACAACCAAGAAAAACCCAAACCCTAAAAAACCCCCAAAAAACTCCACAATAACAGCAACAAAAAATCAAACAAAAAACCCCACAAAAACCAAAAACCAAAAAACAAACAAAAGAAAACCAAACAAAACCCCCCAGGTTAATTCTATCAGCAAGGCGAAACTGCTCCAAGTTAAGCTTGGTATTTTCAGAAATTGTTCTGAATGGCACTGGCATGACAAAGATCAAGAGACGGCGACTAATTTTTTTAAGTGTTGTTTCAATTAAGTGCCTAACATTTGCAATTATGGAGTTTTGAGAAGCTGAGGCAACAACATGTTCTCATTAATTTATCCAGCAATAATAGTTTTGGCATGAGGCTGGAATCGCTGGCCAATAAAACAGACGAGCAGGCAGAGCTGTCTCTCACTGAAAAGACAATTGGCCTCAGTGGGCTTTCTTGCAAAGTCCATAACTAATTAAAATATTTACACAGGCTGAGAGATTGAAGACCTTTGCCAGCCTTTTAGGATATCTGTGCATGGGAGGGAGGCAAGTGTCCAAGAGCAGCACAAGGAAAGAGCTCCACACAGTTACACACACAGTCCTGGTTTTAGTACAGCCAAAGTGATGAAAAATTTACACCAGTCTGCAAGAAAATGTTAAATTTTTGTTTGTCTCATGTTGGATTTTTATCACAGTCAGTACGTGCCTTCCAAATTTCACAGTCAGTATATGCCTTCCAAAATATTTTACAAATATTAATTATTAATTAGCTTGTACAATTTTCTTACGAAGTAGCCTGGGGTAGTAAATTTGACCACTTTTTATGAAGTTCTGAAGAAAGACCAACTAGTTTCTTAAAACCATATTTGAAGTGCATCTCAAGAGTTCCTCAAAGATTTAAGTATGTTACCAATACATTCTGCCAAAAAAAAAAATACAGTATCACCATCTGAGAAAGTAAACATGCCTGGAGGCTTTGATAACATAACAAGGTTGTTTATTCATTTTTTACAGGTTTAATTTCCGCAACAAATAATCCCTGCAGAGACTGGCATCATAAACATTCCAGTTGGTACAATTACACTTTAGGAAGTCAAATTTAGGCAACACTATATGGTACCTCTTTACTTTCTTGCAATTGTGGGGGCAAGATTTTTAGAAATATTTGTATACTTTCACTTTATTTTAAAATGAGATTTACTGGCTATTAATTAGTTGAAATTATTGTGAAATGAATACTGATTTTCATCCTCTCCTGACACAACTCGGGTCAGAACATCCTGGCACAAGCCTTAAAGTTGCTAATTAAAAAGTAGAGGCAATGTAGTTTGTGCACGTACCATTTGCTTTAATTTAACATCATTGTACTCGCTTAGACCTATTGCCATTTGCAGCAACTTAATAAGATATTGTTCATTCCTTTTTCAATGATGCCTGAGCCTCTTTAATAGAGAGAGGCAATATATATACATATATATATCAGTACGAATTTGTCCAATTTCTGTTATGTCTTAAGTGCAGACAACTAAAACCACCTTCATGCAACACGTCCAAACCCACACACACACACTTCCTTACATTCTGAGCACAATATTCTGCTACAAAGATTGAATTAGATTTTATTCAACCTTTGCATAACCTATTGCTGTTGAAGGGAAGGTAATCACACCTGTATAGGTGAAGATTTTAGCACCAGGTCTTTGGAAAACCGAAATACGTACTAGGTTCACATACTCAACATTTTATTCCACAATTCAGTTTCCTGCCACCTCTTCTGATGCTTTATTTCTCTACACATTACCTTCTTAAATGAAAGAGATGCAGTGGTAAACAATGAAGTGGAAGTGCAGTGAAGAAAGAGCATGTGGGTTCCTCAGGACTGAGAAGGTACAGCCTGTATTCTTTCCCTACTTTGCTCCCTGTCTCCTGCCAAACGGAGATGGGAACCACGACTTAGGTGACCAGACAAAATTCCCTTCTGCAGGACACTGCAATTCCCTCCTGCAGCATGTCCTTGTACACCGATGACCATGGGGCAAATTCACGTAGATATTTTTGTATATGGATGCTGACATCTTCACGTATTTCCTCCTCTCAGGAGGAATGGATAAGAACGGAGAAGATTAAGGAGCATGGGGAAAAAAATCATAGTTGTTTGATTTTCCAAAATACTCTAAAACAACACTTGTTCAAGTCAATGAAAATTTGACTTCTTTTTCTCCTGTAAGAAATTAGATCGAGGTGACAGATTGTGGAAAAAACAATCCCACGATGGTATTTTCATTTGGACAAACGAATTGCCTTATTACTGACTGCATGCAAATAGCAAGGCCCTTCTGCTCAAGGTCCTTACCTAAAGCCCTGGGGCTGCATTTCTGCCTCTGTCCTGCTACTTCTGGGCTTATTTGAAGAGCTAAAGCCTAAGTGATGTCTCCATGTGTTGCACGGCAAAGTCAGCAGGAATCTCCTCTGCTGACTCCCAGCCCATCCATCACACAAAGTGCTTCAGTGAGCATTTCTCACAGTTTTTCCATTGCCAAGTGGATTTTCTTCCCCGCCACAAGTATTTTCCACTTTTTAACAGTATTTAAAAAACAGGTTACAAACCAAACTCTCACGAATAAATTAGGGGGGAAATTTACACTAAGAAGAAATAGTTAATTCCTTTTATTGAGCTAGCTTAAGGTTCTTTTCCAATGTACTGATAATGCTCTCCTTCACCAGGGCTAAGGTTTCAAGTAATGAATAACTGTGAGAGAAATAATACTCTATTATGACTACCGAGCTTTTCAGAATACATATGTGGGTTATGATGATACTGAGAAATATAATAGGATGCTCCCAAAAGCCACATAATATCTTTCAGCCAGATGCTATGCAGAAGAGAGCCTGAATTCAGTCAAAGAAGAAAACATCAGATGTGGGGAGGTGCTTAAGTCCTGAAGGATATTATTCCATCACTCAGTGCTACAATTCTTACAAGATTATTTTGGAAATTAGCACCTACATTTTTTTTTCATTAAGCACAGACAAAAATAATCTATAACTTTACTTTTGATCAGTTTGGCAGTTCTTAACCTTAGGACAATGAAAGGACTGTAAAAAAACCATCATTACAAATTGTCTGCCTGTGGTATTTACGTCCTGCCAGTAGCCACAGTACAAAAGGAGTGAAAACAGCAGCACTTGAGTCTCTCTGTTTGGGACCATGCAGATGGATATGAACACCCTGTAATTCCATTTTAAAGATGGAATTCACTCAGGTTATTCAGCGCAGGCCCCACAAATGTACAAGTATTCACTTTTACCTCACACACACACAGAGAAAATATTAAAAGACCTTTAAAGCCTTGCTTTAACAGCAAAATCTGCCTGCCAAACTTGAGTTATTCTTTCTGAAGCAGGTTGTTCCTGAATGAATACAAATGATACTGTGACAAATCAATTCTCAGGTGACAAAAGCACAACCACAGCAGGCAGGCACACGCACTGTCAGAGCCTCACGTTCCAGGGAAGGTGGTAAAAGGTTATTTTGGACACTTGCTGTTATTTGATCTTCTAATAGCAGTTGGGAACGGAGCCAAACCCCTGCGCTGTTGGTGACAACAGGCTGACAAATACTTTCTATCAAAGTGATTGATAAACTCTTTGCCATGTTTAGTAATTGTTTTCCACAACTTCTGAGCTTTATTTCTACCCTGCCTGCACAGCCCCTGATGCCTGTCCACCGGAGAGCTCCTGAGCATTAAACAATCAATTTCTTCAGCAGGTCTGAAAGCAGCAAATTTATAGAGCTGTCACCCCAACACCCAGCCATCTCCACCCTCATTTCTTCTTAACAGGATGGCTGGGCCTCAGGAGTGATGGCAAAAACAGAGCAGAAGCACCCTGGGGAAGGACTGGAGAGGGGATTCAAGGAGAAAAGCCACCCACTGGATACAAGAAGATTTGGGGATTCTTCCTCTTTCAACAAACCAATGAAAATTTCGAACCTACCTAACACACCTTCCAGGGTTTGTCCAGCCTACTGTCACAGGAATGAGTGCTTTTATGAGCATTTGCACTGAAAACCAGTGAAGGGACCACACACATCAGCATTAGAGCTCCTAACAAAGTCCTTACTGCAGCTCATGTACAAAGCTCCTTTCTCACTGAAAATGCAGTTTACAGCATTAAGAACAAGCATCTCTTTTTACCCAGAGCATCAGCTAAATTAATATTTTGGAACTGCTATAATACAGGTTTTCCTGAATGAAAAAGTGCCTTACTACCAATACTACTACTGTATAAAAACCCTGTATCCCAGCTGAAAGGTCTATTAATAATTGGCAAATTGAGCATTTTCATTATTTTTCATCAAAAACCATACCATGATACAGCAGTAACTATGTTCCTTATCATCTCTCTCCTTTTATTTAACTCCTGACTTGCAGAAAAGTCTAAATCATCACAACAGTTTTCAGAAAGGAAGTATTTAAAAAGTACAGTATCTGTAAGAAGCCAGGCTACTCAGATGCAGTAAAAAACTTGCAGCTTGCTTTTTACTTGGGCAAGACTGTCCTATTACTGTAGCGGATCAAAAGTCTCTCTTAGAGGTTCCAAACCTTTAAAAAGGATTACATTTAGTATTAATATGCAGTTCTGGCCACGAAATGAGCACTAATATTTTCAGAACTGTTTTAAAATAAGTTTCAACTGCCTTGAAGATGGTAGTTTGGGGTGTAGGGTTTTTTTCACTTGAGATTTTCAAAACCAACTTATCTGTGTTTCTAGCTAAAATTCCCATTTAAAATGCTAAAGAGTAACATGCAGTTTATCTTCACCAAAATTTACTTTCCTGACAGTTCAAAAGAGCTAATGATTTTTAACGCTACCAACAACTCTCAGCTTCCCCCAGTAACTTTAGATGTGTAGAAACGAGAGATGTTAAAAAATGGGAAATTATTTCCATATATCTTTCCTTGCCAGAATATTCTTTTTGCCTTAAGTAAAGTCTCTCTTCAAAATGTGTTTTAAAAGAAAAAAAAAAAACAGTTTTTGGAGAAGACACTACACTAAGATGCTGATCTGATCTTCCTAGTTCTTAGACTAATAGCTGATACCAAACACAGTCAGTCTGACTGAAGACAAACTTTTCAGCTTCTGTTTCTGAGCATTGCCTGATACAGGGAATTATTTAATACAGTTTTAAATTACAGGATCAAGGGAAAGTGAACAGTGGAGGGGTTGATTGGTTGATTGGTGGGTTTTGCTTTTTTTGGGGGGAGGTGGGAGCCCATCTCTCACAACAGAACAGACTTTTAATCCCATATTGGTGGGGCCATGTATAAATGAATGGTGTTGCTCTTTTAAACGAATAGCATTACAGGTAGTTATTAAAATAAAGAAGTATCTTATTTTTTACTTTCCCCCAGTTTTGGAAAAGTGTTCCACTCCCAGCCCTTGAACATGAAACCTTTGCATAAATTCATAAACATAAATTTCTGATCAAATTGTTAGGTAGAAAGAAGACAGTGAAATTTCAGCTTGCATTATTCCCTCACACTGTTTGCATCTACCCCAACCTACACCCACACCTGTGCCACCCCTGGTGAGTCTGCTGGCAGCTACAGGGCGACAAGAACTCCAGAGCCACTCCCCTCATTTTACATTCAGAAAAGATGCTGCTTTGCACTGAAAAATATGCTGTCTGTTAACATAAAGCACCAAAAAGCTGGTTCCACAAGGAAACGTAAGGAAATTAAACAGGAAATACAAGTGAGCAACTCAATCAGTTAAAGAAAAGGCAAAAAAACCCATCCATCAAGGCCATGACAATAAACATGGGCTTAGGGAAAAAGCCAGTATCAGTGGGGGTGAACAAAGAATCAGGAGGGTACTGAGGCACTGCAAGCACCCATGATGTGAAGTCAGTCATCTTTCTCCCTGGAAGCTAACAACAGACCCAGCAAGCACTGAAAGAATTACAGTTTCTATCAGGTAAATGGGCCCAGAAACTTGCCCTTTGTAAGGAAAATTGTAAGTAATGCATGAACTTTTCAGGAGCTGCTGATTTTGTCTATACATAGCTTCTGTTTTGCAGCTGTGTATAGATAAAGCTGCAACAAGAGGGATGCACATTGCAAACTTGCCCCAACAGTAGTTTGGTGCCTAAATTTTCTTCTTTCTACAGCTGCTTTACATGCTACCACTTAATCTACCTTGTGAGCAGACCATTCTGACTGTTCTCTGAAGCTCTCCTGCCAATGTTTTGCAATGAAAGATCTTAAAACACCAGAATGCTTAAAGGCTGGAGCTCATACTGTCTGTCAGACAGGACACACGTAGACACGTAGCCTTATTTTACTTGCCCACTAAATTCTTCTTTTCAGGCTTTCATTTTTCTGTCAGCCTTGTCTGAATGGGACAGAAGTTGAAAGGCTTGAAGTGTTTGGCAGCCTGAAAACAGATGCAGGTGTTTCCACAGGAAAGTGGGTTTTTACTTATATATATATACCATCACACTAATGCTGGCGGTCCCGTCATGGGCTTGACATTCATTTTCAGGGGCCAGCAATAACCAAGCTGGAGGGCAAATTGTCAGCCACCCACCACTCTCCGTCCCCTTGGCTTTTGAGTGGAAGAGAAGGGTTGAGGAAGGAGGTTCTTCTGTCACAATTTAACCTGTATGGTGCATTTCACTTGGCACAGCTTGGAACAAGCCCGTCAAGGCTTCTGCTGTAAAAATCTGTAGTTAAAACCAAACAGATGAGGAGCAATCACTGTGTACCTGACTCATTGCAAGTCCCTCAGGGAATCTGTTTGTTTGTTTGTTAAGAAAAGCCACTTGAAAAAAAATTAAGCGCCATTGGACACAACAATTTGTATGCGAAATACAGACAAAAAAATGTTGATATAAATGAGAATGTGCTCACAAGACCCTTCAAAAAAGAACACATATCACCTATGGTGTTTGCCTTGTGGACCTGAAAGCTTTATACAAATTTTAAAAAGGCCGTAGACCTACTTATTACGTTTCCTGTATACCTTTAGTCTAGCCTGCTGGTTAGTAGGATTTTTAATTCTTCCTTGTCATTTTGTGAATCTTGCCTGGTTTAAAAAAAAAAAAAATTCAGTTCAGATTTGTAGTTTACAAGTTAAGGGCTGCCTTGTTCTCTTTACAGCAACTTGACTTACCTCTGTTTTCCCAGAAAAATTGTTTTCTATGTAGAACTGCATCACTATTGCTATAAAGACCTCATGGGCTGTGACAGTGTCTTTAACTTTGGAAAAAGACTAAAATTAAGAGACAGAATGACATTGTACTTACAGTTTTGTGTTCACAAAACAACATATAAAATAAGAAAACCAGTTTTGTTAAAATTACATGTCAGAAGGCTTTGCCAGGTCAGGTCATCCAAACCTGTGAGATACACACACTATTTCTGAATTGCATATATTAAATTCAGTAGGAGATGTGGTATTATTACTGACTCAAACATCATTTTTGACAAGTCAAATAACACAGAGCTCAAGCACTGTGCCAGCTCTCAGCTCCACACATTCTTAGAGAACAAATGAGTATTTGACAATTCAAAGGAACAACTGTACAGCTGTTATGTTACGTGTGACCAAACACAAATTGTTTGCTTAGTCCCAAAACTGCAGAATACACAGCAAATCTAAAAAAAGGAAAAGGTGTTGCAGACTTGCTTTGATTGGCAATGTAATTCTTTAAAAACAAGTTATACTTAAATATCACAAAGTTAATGAACTGCATCAGCGGGAGAGAATATCAGCTGTCAGAATCATTAGAACTGATAGAAGTTATGGCATTATTGTGCCAGCACTAATATAAATCTTAAAAACTAATATTTTTGCTAAGACTGCCTTCATGCATCCTGTCATAGCCCAATTATATGCTAACTTATCAGCAGATTTAGTTGGTGTCAGTTGGGAAAGCAATACAAAGATTGACATGATTGCTCCGACAGAGCCTCTCGATCTCTCCTAACGCTGTTGGCCATCACAGAAACTTTCACTGGCATGAACCAGAGTGGAGCAGTCACCCCTTTGTCCACCCCACACCATCCTTCTCGCAACCACCATGGCATTTCCTCTTTCAATTGCACTTCATTCCTGGAAAGAGACCAACTCCACTTCTGGAGGGGGGGGAAAAAAGGTTCAAACCGCACCATGAGCTGCCCTGTTCTCTGCATTAATGTTGTTATAGGTTAGAGTCAATCTATTTTGACTCTAACCTATAACAATGTGACATTCCAGAGCCTACGATTGCCCACGCAAGCACAGCAGCTCCGACAGTGAGCCACAGCAGAGTATTTTTGCTCCCTTCCAGTCTACAGGTGCCCCTCCTTCTGCAGAGCCATGCGGGCAGATTGCCACCTTCAAATGAAGGAATCAGTAAAAGAAGTGTGAGCTTGCCAGTGAACTCTGTGGTCTTTCCTCTCTCAGTCTCCTAAAACAAGCAACAAACAAGTGGAAGATAAAAGCCAACAAGCTGCCAGAGACTGATTCCCTGCACGACAGCCAAGATAACCTCGGACAAATCCAGCCAATGGGCTGAAATGTTGTTTAGGAAGGGGATGACAAATAACACACGGAGCGAAAGACTACATAAAAATTGTTTCCATAGAAATCTTGTCTCCTAAAACGGTGATAGAAATCACCATGGCAACTAACCTAAGGAATTATGATGCAGATTTAAAATCTACCCTGGTTTAAGGATTAGAGGACAGATCAGACCACTGTACCAGCAGCTGTATCCCTCTTAGGACAAGTGGATGCAGGATGTTTGCTTAATCAGTTTTTGTTGTTTTTTTTTTTTTTTGCCATTAAGTAAGATCTGCTGCTAATTTCACATGTATTTTGACAAGTTTTAGATGTTACATTTCAGTTGGCTCCACAAATTGCTAACAACACCACCAAAAGCACCAAACTATACTGGCCATTGTTTGTAAACTCTCTATAACGTGGAAATCAATAATCCAGCGGAAGATTCAGTGCTTTCAGTGCTTTTCTGCTCATTCTACAGAAAAGCCATCCAATTTGTTTTGATGTGGCCATGTATTTGAAGGAATCTGTGTGACTGCACTAGTAGTCACTAGTAGTTTCTGCCAACCTTTCGAACAAAATGATGCATTCTCTGCTATGTACAATTCATATTTTGAGTCTCAGCTGGTTTAAAAATCTCACTCTAAATATTTTAGGTGTGTTCATATTCATACTGATTTAGGGGAAAAAAAACCCAAGCAAGTGACCTCTGGCCACTGAACACATTTGGTTAAAAATAAGTATCTGTTAGGAATGATGAAACCGTTGTTATCTGAACATTTGCTTTCCATACTTAAAGGCAATTACTCAGCTCACAGGAGATTGTGAAGCCATGCCTTAAGGTCTTCATTTTTCTTCATTTTCACAGCAGTAATTTTGGTGCTGCCACCAGTTTCAAGTTATGACGTACTCAAAATCCTACTCTGAGGAAATCCAGAGCGAAAGTTAGTTTAGGTTGCTGAAAATTATCTTTTTGAAGAGCTCTCTTGCTCCCCTTTAATTCCATTCTAGCTGCTGTGTTTAGGACACAGATGGGTGAATAACTCCCTATCAACTGCTCACCTGCTAAAAAAATACATTTATTTTAAACATAAAGGTTATTTCTGAGGACAGGTAACCTAATATTATGAGGTCTCACTGTCTTCCTGCTTTTAAAATTCTTTACATAGCTTAAGACTCTAAATAAAAACTCTGGCTTTAAATGTCATCTTAAAACAAAAGACATTTGTGAACTATTAGCTACAGTGGAATTTAGTGTAATGCACATGGCTGATCCAGTTCCCTCCCTTAATTACACGGAGTCTGTATTTGGAAGCTCTAACTAATAAGCTGAGAGGGTCTTTATGGCTTTCAATTTTCAAACAGCTGGCTGGGATGGAAACAAGATGTGTTGGCACGGAGAATTATTTATTCCTGTGTAGATTCAGTGTGACTAATGATGTGCCACACAACAATGGAAATCTGCAAAATAAGTAATGAGAGAAGGAAACATCTACCCCACTTCTGGCAAAAATTCTTCCCCATCATTAACCCATTAAAAATGTTTTTTTGGTAGGATTTCAACAGATCAAGAAATCAACTACATTTGGCATATGCTCAGCACCAAAACAAACAAAACCAACCCAACCCACCTGACAAGCTCTGCCCATTCATTCTCTGAAGCACATCAGTTCGTTTTGATTGCATGTGGTTGCGTTCTTCTCCATTGTTTTCCGTGATGTTTTCAATGCATCACTTCCAGAAGACTGGAAATTTTTCTTTACATCACTGTGATTTTAAATTTGTATCCTGTTGTTAAGTGCAATATTAGTTGCTAAGATGTTACACAGGGTTATACACAATGGAGCTAAAATTTCTCTTGGCCTTGTGTGCTTATCACAGTCAAGTAGAGGGAAAAGAGAAAATGAGATTAGAATACTCTTGCTTTTTCTGAAAACAGTTGTTTTGCCTTTCAGGTAAGAATGCTTTTCCTCTTCTTTATCTGCCCATTTAAACTTCTGTGAAATTCTCATGTAAATTAATAAGAAGAGGACAAGCACTCTCAACAGCTCTGAAAATGCTTCTGACTCCCAAGTCAAAGAAAAATTCTATATCAAGTCAAGAAAAATTCTGATATCAAGTTGAGAGAAATTCTGATAGCATGCTCCATATCAGACAGGTGTACACAGAGCACGAGAATTTCTAACCACTCATCATGAGTTAAAATGGCAAATTAAGAAAGAAAAACAACAAAACCCAATAAAACAACCAATCAAAAATAAATAAATAAACTTTTCCAAGTGGAGCAGATGATTCCTATTGCTCTGTCCCTTTTGTCGAACACCTTATATGCCTTTTGTGCGGTACAGAGAGGCTTTTTCATTATTACATCAAACCCATTAACACATCCTAATTTTTCCCCAGTAAATGTGACCATTAATCCCTGCAGACTCAGCAGCCACTGTGGCATGTCTCCAATGCAGAGTTTACACCTTTATAAGAAGAAAATCGGTGATGATTTCGACTACAAGGAGAGGAAACATCTTCACGAAACATCTGTGTGAAATGCCAACCGCAGGCTGCTGTCCTGAGCTCAGCACATGAGCAGAGATGGAGAGCAAACAGTCTCAGCCTCCATGAAAATGGTCTCTGTGTGTTTGAAGAGGCAAATCCACTCCCTGTGTTGCAGCTGAGAGTAGCATCCATCCAAAAGGGTTTAATAAGCCAAGTGCCTTCTCTCTGGTAAACTGCATGGACCCCATCAAGCACAAGACACTCCACTGTCAGGGAAAAAAACTAAATTAAAAAAAGCAAAACCAAAACCACCCCAACCCCCCACCCCCGCCCCCAACAAAACCAACCAC
>VZRL01000789.1:58040-212608 GCA_013397895.1 Origma solitaria
ACCCTTCACAAAACCAAAAAACCCAAACACAAACAAACAAACCCAAACCAAACCAACCAACCAACCAACCAAAAAAACCACGAAAAAACCTCGAAACGAAACAGAAAAAACCCCAAACAAACAAACAAAAAACCCACCCACACAAAAAAGCCACAAAATGCCCCCAACCCTACAGGTAGTTACATATTGTTAATCATACAGAAGACATCAGCAGTGAAAAAAGGACTGGATTCTATGAAACTAGGCTAAAATATCTTGGCTGGATACCTTAATGTATACAAGGGTATTTTCCTGCTCTAACACATTTGTGATTAAATAGTGTTTAGGCATATCTTCTGAATTTGTTAACAGCTTCTCAGGAAGCTTTTCAGAGAGCAAAGGTTAATACACACTTGGAATTACCCGGCTGATTTGTCATCCCATCTTCATGTGGTTAAGCCCATCACAGGAACCAATATAAATTCAACACCATTTCAGGGAAGGCTTAACAATATCCTGTGTCATATCGTTTAGAGGAGGTCATGTAAGTTCCAAAGGCAGCCTTTCATATCCACCATATGACACTATTAAATCCAAATGTTTAAAACAAGATCTTATTAAGATTACCCAGCTAGACTGGGGATACGCAGTATTTTACCTACAAAGCACTGTAAAATGTCTTGAAGAGTCGGCTTCACACTGATGCTGATTTCAAAGATTTGCTGTTTGAGAGCCTTAATTAAGCAGCTGTATTCTAATAGACTGTTTAGCCTCCTCTGAACTAAAATTTCCTAAGCAGCTTGCCAGTTCAAAATACTTTATTCTTCATATGTTGTTGGTTTTGGCTACTTTGCTCTGCTAAATCACCCTCAAATTATTTCTGCCAGCAGCATGTCACTCGAGGAGACTCTTAAGCTTCAACCTCCCACTCGGGTGAAAACGCACACAGGAAGTCTTGTATTTTTGGACTTTCAAAACAGGGGGAAAAAGGTTATCAGTTGCAGAGAACACAAATATTAAACAGTTGTAACATACAAATACATTACCACCTGTAGCAGTCTGAGGTTTCCCCATTGTCCCCAATCATTAGGGAGTCCTACAATCAAAATTGGCCATCTTGTTCTCTCTAGAGTAAGTAGAAAAGAAGTTTCCTTCACCACTGCTTCTCATTATTTATTTTTGTCAGAGCTGCAATCAACCCGAAAGTTCTGGGACAAAGACTAATCCCATTTTCTTTGGGCTCATCCTCACAGGACTTAAGCGAAAACCAAAAGAAACACACAAACAAACACCCCCCCCCGCCATCACACACACATATGTTTTCTGTGCAAATCAGATTTCTGGATCCTGGATGAAATTAAAACCAAACTGAATCAAAACTAGAGGCAACACACCTACAAAAGCCTTCTGGTTTTAACGATAAAGCCAAAGGTACATGCAGCTTCATTATTTGAAATTAAATTCCTAGTGCTGCACAGCTGAATGAATTAAAAGGCACAGGAAAGAGCTATTCCCCTTTCATTTCAGAGTTCATTTTACCAGTGTTCACTGTGAGATTTACAAGAGACTTCACTCACATGTGTACACTTGCCAATATACAGCTCACCAAAATTTCTAACTGTGCCTTGTTTATAACATCTCCACCTTGGAAGGTTTTGCTAAGATATTTGCTATTAAACATTTCTCTTGACTTGTGACTTTGTGTGACTTGAGCCACAAAAACCGCAACATGCAAAATGCATCGAGTGAGACAGATGAAGCCGAAGTGTGCCTTTTTTAAAATCCATAACCCTGTGGTTAAGTACTCTGTCTTGAGATGCAATTCCCAGAACTTCTGCATCCTCCAAGGCTTTCCCTCCACTCTGATTTCCATACCTTACAATACCCTGGTGAGAAGCATTCTCAGTTTTATCTGTTTAGGGTTTCCATGGATATCTGTTAATCTCACCCACTGGAATACAGACTGGATCTCAAGGTCCCCTTTGGTAAGGACCTACTGCCAGGGTTCCATTTCCCTCATCAGTGCATCAAATCATTAGAATTCTGCCCAACAGAGTGGATATTTGCATTTCTTCTGAAAACCCGTGGGGTTAGCAAAGCTTCATTAGAACGGATTGAAAAAATGCTTTTCTCCCTAGTCTAAAGTAGATCTCTGGAAAGGAGAACTCAGTGCCTACAGAGATGTGGGCCATGCAGAAGTGGAAATCTCTTTTTTCAATGTGGGAACGGAACTGCTCACTCAAACCCCATGTAAGCACCACAATTACTCAGTTACTGTAGAGAAGAGTGGAAGGCAGTGAAAAAGTCCTCTTGAAGATGCTCTTAAAGCTTAGTCTTCCACAGTCTTATTTTTAATATTAAAAAACAAACACCAAAAAAACCCAGCAAGACCCCCCCTCCCCCAAACACCATTTTCTAATGAAAGAAAGAAAAAAGTCAACATTATCTTTTCCTCAAGAGTAAAAGGAGCAGAGGACACTGACATGATCACTCCTGCCCTTGGCAGGGAGGTTGCACTAAATGACCTTTGAAGGTCCCTTCTGACCCAAACCACCCAGTGATGATCTGCTGTGTTTGCATGCTGCTATAGCCCATTATCGCTAAGAAACAAGGCCAAAAATAAAGACACTTGCCCAAGTGACAGAAAATATTTCACGCAAATTGTTACAAGCCACAAAACTTCTCTCAGAGGGCAAGTTATTTGTGTTCTGTACTGGACAATTAATGTCATTAGAGAACACAGAATTAATTGCCCTCATTAAAAGCAGCTGGAGAATTTCACTGCTACAGCGGCTGTGACCAACCCAGAATGCCCAAAAACAAATCAAGGTTGCATCCTTCACTCCTGTGTGTAATTTCTCCTGAATATACTTTTATTTATCATGCATATGGTCTCCCTAGATCTCTCTGTGTATTTATTTTCATTGAAAAAGTTTTGCTTTACTCTTGTTGCAACAACATCCATTGTCTGCCAATAGAAAATTTCTATTTTAGCTTGAAAATAGAAAGAAGAGCTTGAAATCAAGGAGCATTTTAAGGGAACTGATGGATTTAAATAAAAAGAATTGCCAATATTAAAAGAGAGCAAGTTTTCAAGCCTGTACAGACATGCTAGGAAATTTTTAAAAATAATTAAAAAAAAAATCAGTAAGCTCTTTCCCCATCAAGTCATTTGTAATCCAGCTGGATAGTGGAACACAGAAATGACTCCAAGTAGTTTTCAGAATATGTAGAATATCTATCCAGCTTGCTATGTTTACATATGTGCTGCCTGAACCAATTCAACAGATTTGCTTGATAATTGATTTCAGAGAGATGGTAATAGACAATGAAAATTATCCTATGTGATACAGTAAACCATCATAAGATCATCACATATGACACACCAATTCATGATATCTCTTAAATGGAATATCCAGATAAATTTAAAGAAACTGAAATTATGAGTCTTCTGGGTAAAGATATGTTGTACCCCACTTTAGGATGGGTTAAAGTAGTTTTGAGCAAACCAAAGTTCATATTCCTTAATATTTATATTTTTTAAGCTAACATTTTAAGGAAGAATTTGTAGGGGGTTGAAGGTGGGAAAGAGTCACTGAAATATTGGTGAAGAACAAACCACTGAGAACAGATATATAACTTTATAAAAATACATATAAAATTTAGATTAATTCTCTAAAATAAGCCTACATTAATACATGGCAGAGCAGTGAATTCTATCACATGGTAGATAGATATGGTAGTCCTGCCTAAAATGTTTCCTCAGGGGAATTTAGAGAGCCAGTAGTGCTTGCCCTATTTGTGTATAATTCTTCTATTTAATGCTGTGTTTCAATGATTACTCTCAGGCAGCCTGATATGAAGGTGCACAACTGATCCCAATCAGCTCCAGTTCATCAAATTGGGGTCACAGCCATGAGATCCAGCCAGTTTTGAGGAACACCAACTTCTCCACCTGACTGGCAGCAGGTTTCTGGCAGAAGCTCCCCAGCAGTCTCCCTGGGATGGGCAGGGCAGCAATGGGTCAGCTCCAGCTCCCACTGCATGTGTAGCCAACAAATAATTGCTTTAGACTCGCAGATATTTCCTGTTTGCAGAGCCTCTCTGTGCACTGAGAAGCTGCTTGAGCAAAGCAGCCCCCTGGGGAAGGACACTCGTGGGCATGAAGCAGGAAAAAGCTTGCCTTGAAAGGATTTAATAAAAAAAAATGACAAGAAAGAAAAAAAAAACACCAAAAACCTGCTCTTGTGTACCACACTGCTGCAATAGTACCCCATGCTGCAGCCTTTCTATCTGTAGCCGGAAGAAAGGATTAAGCCACATCACATATTTTGAAAATAAACTTTCTGGTGATGAGCTGCCAAGTGAAGGCCAGCTTGGGATTAAAAACAAAATTCAATGCCATTATTTAGAAGTAAAAAAGCAGAACTATAGCTTAGCATCAATTAAAACAAAAAAACCAAATATCCATATAATTTCTGTTCCACAGGATGACTATTTAAAACCACTATTTCATGAGAGAACATTTACGAATATTGCATGAATAATTATTTTCTTTGAACAAAATGCTAAACTATTAGAAGAATGTGAGTGCCGACATAATGGTAAAACAGTCAGAGAAGTGGTCTCTGCCAGAAAAATGTTTCCTGTAAAAGTCTACATGTTCCCAAAACCCCAAGAGGCCTAATAAATCTATCATTGCAATGCCCACTAACTCCTTCATGGAGACATAATGGCATTTCAGGATTTTGGAATAATGAAAGCTCCAAGGAGATTGCCAAGACACTCCCGTGAAAGATCTCAGAAGTAGCTGTAATACAGTCAAGGCACCCAGCATAGAATAATTTTTTGGGGTGGCAGAGGGGGAGAGGTCAGGAAGCTGCACTGATGATACTGAATACGAAACATACTCGAGAAACTTTTTTATTTAAGAATTTATTTAAAAATTCAGTAGTTTTCTCACTGGTGATCAAACACTCTTGAATTGTGATTTACAGGAATCTTCAAGAGTAAGATCAGCTGTATTATCTCCTCTAGACCAGGCATTATTGGACATAAAATGGTACAAGCATTTCAAGTATAATTGCCCTGTAATTCAGGGACACACAAATATAAAGCATGAGATGAAATAGCAAAAATTAGCATTCCTGAAGTAAAGAATGCCTTCTCTAGACAACCTTCATCTATAAAGACGTGATATCATCCCCATTTACAGGCAGAAGACAAACCAGAGCCATAAAATACTTTTATAAACAACTTTGAGGAGCTCAAACCTAAATTCAAGAGCACTTCACTTCTCCTTTAGTATATTCAGAAGAACAGTTCAACAGCCTGAGATAAATACAGCAGAACTTTCTAGCTCTGAAAGTCAACCTTAAGTCTCAATTTCTTTACCCACTGAAGTCAAGCTATCAATGTGTTTCTCATCAGCTGGGAAGAGAGGGGGAAAGAGGAGAAGGCAAAGAAGTACAAAAAGCTTCCCCATCAACAACCACATAAGCAAGGAAGAATGGCAGCTTTTGTTGATGAAAAAGCATTTCTTCACGCTTTTCCTTGACAATTTGCTGTCTGCTTTCTCCAGTCCAACAACAACAATTTCCAACCAATGCTCAGGCAGCAAGCACATGCTGAAGAAAGCAGGGTGGAGGGGAAAGGGAGCGCCGTGGGAATTACGCAGGAAAAGAGCTCCTGAAATGTTAGGAAAATATGTTTTTACAAAAATATGCTTTTACTTTAGGCTTTAATGACATTTAGATTGAACCCACAGTTTACAGCATGAGTTCAGCCATTATTACAGCACCTAACTTGGGCCATGACTAACAAGATTAAAGGTGAGGAGCTGTAATGACTTAATTTGCTCACTGAGGAATTATCTTTGCAATATATGCCTCATGACTTGAATAACAAGGCACAAGTTACTTATTTCTTCATGAGAAGGGTGACAGCTGATATTCAACGTGAACTCAAGCCCTGTATTCCCATAACCCCCACTTTGGGTTTATGTACAATTCTAAGTCTATTGTTTTCAGCTTCAGAAGTCGAAAGTACACAGTGAGTTGAAATCTAAGACTCCTGGTAACTCCAGTTAATACATTACACACACTGATCAAATGGAAGTGCTTGTGAACAGCTGTAACTTTTAGTCACATTTCAGTTAAAGGGGGATAATTAGGATCTGTAGGATAGTGTGCTCTTTCTTTTGCTCCACTGTACTAATTTATGTCAATTATACCACATTTTGCTAGGCGTTAAAAAAAAAAGAACATTCCAAATTACTTAGATAAAACCAGTCATTCTCCAATTTTAATTTAACTTGCTTCCTGTACCATCAATAAATTCAACAGAAGGTTACATATATTGGAGTTAGAATTGTGTTGAAAACAAAGCTGCAGCCTGCTTTCCTGGATGTGTTTACATGCATTATTATAGTTTGATCTGCTTCCTAATTTCTGAAGCAATGCATTTTTCCTCCTCTGTCATTTATTTTGAATGCAGCATGTTCACAAATGCTGATTACTTTTCTGCGAGGGATTTTAGCCATCTGTGCTAACACAGTTGCTGAGAGAGTCACACACAATAGGAATAAGAGATAATAGTCATTAACATGAAACAACAATAAAAGACCTAAATTTGCAAGCTCCAACTTTGCCTACAGTTTATGATTAATGAAAACTAGTGCTTGCTGAAAGCTGATTATGTGTTTCATTCTGTGAAGCCTGAGGGGCTGAAGCTTAGAACACTAAAATCCTTCAAATTCCACCCAATTTAATGAATCTCTTCAATTAACTTTGCAGATTGAATCACTGAGTCAGCACAATCAGTGCAGCAAAAACCATTAGAATAGATTTTCCTCTGTCTTGCTAAAAAAGCCTCAATTGGTGATCACAGCTGATTAAACAATACAAGACAGCACAGCACACCCAGAAAATTACTTTTTCTTTGAACTCCCAGAGTCACAAGTTTCAAAGCAATGCTTGCTTACTTACCTAGGGTTAGAGTTTAGACAAAGGCAATGTTTCAGCTCAGGGGGAACAAGGCAACCATAAAATCGTGTGTGGTGTGGCCATTATTGCTACAGAAAGAGTGAGGGTGCAAACAGAGAGTTACTGGGGAGCAAAGACTCTAAGAGTTAATGGAAATAAAAGCAAAGCAAACCAACAAACCACACTTCATCTTCCTTTGTCTATTTTCCCTCAATATTTTCCTCAATTACCTTTTTTTTGATTGAATTTTCAGTGAGCCAAGATTAATGCCAAATAAATTACCAGGCTAAACTGAAACACTGCTGGCTGCTCTGCCAATGGGCCAGGAGATGAAAAGGTGAGCAGGGAAGGTGGCAGTGAGAGATGAGCCACGGCCCAGCCCCATCCTGGCACCTCTCCACTTGCCTGAAAGGCACACGGGGCTTGGTGTCTGCTTTTTTCTTCAAACAAAGGGAATAACTGTGCCTTGATTAAATTCCTGCTTATCTACCACATCCTCAGGGAAGGGTTAATGACACCTGTGTGACTGGCAGCCCCACAGAAGATCCATTTCTCAGGGATTTATTCTAATACCTGCCTTTCCCCCTTCCTCCAGTGTTTCACAGAACAGGAGAATATACTTTTGAGAAGATGTCTATCCCAAGGAAAAGTTACTAATCCTAAGAAATATTCCTTTGCTGATAGTCTGTGAGAAATGACAGGCTATAATCCCAACATAAAGGAATCTAAAGTGGAGTTAAAATAAAAGCCTCTAAGTTATTTAGTGATTAGGGTATTTAATTTACTTATTTTCAAATTGCAGAAAGCATCAGAACATTCAAAATTGTCTATAAAGTTAATTACATCAATGTAATTAAATTATTAAATGCACTAATTATATCACATAAAATTAATTTAATATCACATTACAGTCACAGATGTGCAACAACTATGTTTGGAGACAACAGAAAAAAGACAAGAAGTCTGTTTTTTTGAAGTCATATCACCCCCTTTAGACCAAGTCAATTAATCATCTGTTTCTAATTAACTATAATAGGCATAAAACAAACACACTATGAAAGAAAAATGTTTAATCTCCAGTTTTTCTTTCTTTATGGTGGTAAGTTTTTTTTTAAAAATCATTCCACTGTATCCTGCTCATAAACATTCAATCCTTTCATATGGTCCTTCTCCACACGTCATCTGTATTCCAAGAAAACACGAACCATCTACTGTGTACTCAAATTCCCTGCTTTTCACAATGGTTTTTTTTTAAAATCGGTCTTGGCTTGAGTTATAGTACCAGAAGCTTCAATTCTGGTGATGTCACCCATAAGCACTGAAGGAGAGTCTGATACTCCTCCACTGCCTGACAAAAGAAAACCTGAACTATTAAAATCAGAGTGTGTTCTATTTTATTTATGTTACCTGAAATGTGTTCTCAGAGCAGCTCAGATGGTTTTGTGGGCGAGGTTAATTCCATCACTTCCTTCACAGTGAGAGAAGAATTTTTAGTGTCTGTAAGCAAAAAAACCCCAACAAAACCACAATGAGAGACTGCTTTAACTTTCCTATTTAAACCTCCAGGGCTGCTTTGCCATTGTACAGGAATAGCAAAACAAATATTCCTGTTTGAAAGACTCAGGTGTAATTCAGCCAAGGGTTCTACAATCTGTGGCTGCTCTGACACAGTCCTACAATTTCACTTCAAGTACATGAAATTATATATTGAATCTGTGCAGGACCAGGTTTTTCACTGCCTCAAGGAATGATTCAAATTCGAACTATTAAATCACGGTCCCAGAATTTCTGATGCTTCATTAAAAAACCCCACACTTGGAGATTTAAAAAAAAAATTGGAATTTTGAGGTACACAATGCCTACTTAACTGTCAGGAAACAGCAAACAAAGTACTGTGGGGTTTTTGGTATGAAAAGTTAGCATTCTGAGAGAATTAAGTTTGTAACAGAAGTATTTACACGGTATTTAATACACAGTATTTATATATTTATTCAAAATATATCTATTTTGAAATTTTTCTTGGTTAAAAATGTAATCACACTTATCAAACAGTTTTATTTATTTGTTTTTAGTGCCACACAAAAGTGTCACGTACAGACCATTTGAAAGTCAGTCAGTCCTCAGAGCAAGACAAGGTCAAATCTGTTTTTCAGTGTTTGCTTTTGGTTTAGTTTTTGGTTTAGCTTTTTTCTGAGGTGGCGGAGATGTGTTGCATTTTTGGTTGGTTGAGGTTTTTCAACATTTAATTCACTGTTGCACAGCACTAGCAAGAGATCTTGGCTAATTAAACCAACACACAGAGGGGAAAAAAGATAATTTAATATATATACTGTCCATCACAATGCCTTCAGTTTTGTTACTCCAGTTCCATCGTGCAACTATCACTATTTGCTATACAGCTTACTGCCAGATTAATGCAGTTTTATTAAAAACTAATGCAGTTGTGAGGCTGCAAATATTAAAATTTTAAATATGGAGCAATGTTTTGCTCTGATAAGTTTTTATTCTGGAACTTAAACAAAAGCAATCCTCTTGCCTTCCTTAAAACCTAGTATGCTAACATTCAAGTACAATATCATCTCATTTATTTCTATCAATTGGAAATATATTAATAATAAAATATAATAATATTTCTTATAATTTTATAGTATTTCTTCGCTGACAGAAATAGTTTCTATGATCACACTTCCAGATGGAGCCAAAAAGCTGCTGGAGCAGATCCTGCCCCCTCCCCTCAGCTGAGGAATTGTTTGCTCACAGGCACACGAGTGCTCCATGTCTATGTGAAGGGGACCAAGCCCTCTTTTGATGTGCATGGGTTTGGGGTGGTTTTTCTCAAACCCAAGGAGCCTGGGAACTAAAGTCTACAGAATCCATTGTACTGTGAGTTTTGGGAGATACGAACAGACTATGACAGCAGTGACAAACAGGTTTTGATGTTAAGCCAACTGATAGCAAGCAAGCCTGAGAAAACCAAATTTGCTACTTCCCTAAGTTGTTCCAAAGCTCCTGGCTCCCACAATGTGCAGTATGTCCAGAACTCAGGATTCAGGAGCATCCTGGAAAGTTTTACCAGGGATTTATCCCCAGTGCAGCCAGAGCTTGCCAGACACTCCAGCAGTTTAACATCTCCAGGTCACAATTGTGAACATGATTTGTTTCATTATGTAGGAGTTGAGGAGTTGAGATTTTCAGGTTGCAAAATGGAAGCACTTGGTTTTTACAGTTTGCCTGGCTTCCACTTGGACACAGATCTTTACAAAAAGAGGAGGGAAAAGACAATCCGGGTAGCATTTAAGAGTCAGAAACAGGAGATCCAAGATACCCCAGGACCAACCTCTAATATAAATATCTGTCAAAAAACAATAAGGAGAATACTAAGAATAGTACATTAGAATGTGCCCACAGTCTTATTTAGGAGGACTTAACAGCCACAAGTGTTTCTAGCTTGCATTTGGAAAAGAAATGGAAAAGACTAATCACGCCACAAGACTGACACAATCCTTTCCCTCTCCTATCGTGACTTAGAAAGCTCTTATTAAAACAAAATCTTTAGAGTACAAATTAAGAGAGTCATCTGAAGATACAGAATTGATTTTCAATAATTCCTGTAAGCCTGGAGGGACTCCAAAAGCTGTGGCTATATTTAAAACCAGTAAGTGAGATGAATCAGGCAACCTCTGCCCCATCAGTCTGAGTTCCAAATAAAGTATCTTCGGACTACTGAAACAGTTTTATAAATTGCAACGAGCAGACCTGGAGTCAGCTGTGGATTCCAAGGATTTGCACAGAAAGGGACAGAGCTACACTAATTACAAGTACAGGAGAAAGCCATGCTGAAGGAGTTTCAGGTAATTACTCATCAGGTGCACCAATTTGGTCTAAGCCACGCCCAACATCCTCAGCTGTGACTGCAGCCGCAGGAACCGAAGATGCTCAGCAGGTCATTAATACCTCTCAGGATGTGGCCCAAATTATAGACACGAGGCCACTCCAGCAGCCGCTGAGAAAGTTTAAAGTTGTCATTTGAGGCCGGCTCAATTTCCCCCAGTTCCTCATTTTAAGTTCCGGTGTTTTACTACAAATTCTCATTGCACAAAACCTCATTGCAACAAGAAGCAAAGTTGATATGTTCTTCTGTTATGCCTCAAAGTCCTAAGCAGTCAGAATGAAAAAAAAAAGTCAGTTTTCTAAGAGCTACTCTGTTGAAAATAAGCCAAGTAAGAAAAACAGTTGTTGTAGGATTTTTAAGTGCTACTTGCCAGCTTCTCTTTTTCTGTTTTTGTCAAAAATAATGAGAAGCACTTCTAAACTTGCCCCAAAAGAAGAGTTAATCAGAAATTTTCAAACATCATTAAGGTTTTACTAAAGTAATTTCAGCTACAGTTTAAGGAGGGTTCACTCATCGTTAATCAAATATGTCAATGAGCTCTTTGGCCTAATGATTTTGCACACAAAAAGGCAGGCTACCACAATGACAAACATTTCCAACAGCCTCACCACCATTTATGAGTCTCACAGAAGAGGGATCCTATCTCCCTCCAAATCTCACCTTTTCCTCCAGCCAGTGGAGCTGGAGACTCAGAATTCAGAAGATGAATTCCATTTTTTCCACCAGACCCTGGATTCCAGGGCTGGAATCCAGACTCCTGAGTTAAATTTGATGAGGATGGGAAGCTAAGCAGGCGGAGGGCAGAAAGGGTCAAGAAATGAGTTTTTCGACAATAAAGGAGTGAATGGTGTGTCGTGTTTTAAATAGGGTTTCAGAAACCACAAGATGAAGACTTGCAAAGTATCTCTCACATTTTTAACAGAGGGAAAACAGGTCTAATGCACCAGCTCACTTTGCTTTCTGAAGCAGGCATTATTTGGGTAGACAGATGAACAGGCAGCTTAGAAATCCAAGTGCATTTGTACTCAGGACCTTCAGTCTGCAATTAAAATAAATTATAGACTTACGTTCCATTTAAACTCGGGTCAGAGGAAAACATAGATGAAGAAAAACAGTTAAACATGCAAATTTTGGGAACCCAAGGTGACAAAACATCTAGGTATTATCTTTTAAAAAATGAAGATAAATATGCTCTACCTGGGGAAACTGTATCTTCATAGATTATGTCAAAGCTTAAGACATGTATAATTGATTTATCTAGCCCAAGACAAATGAGACACATGGTGAGCCAAGCCAGTAATAGTTTTAAGGAACATTCATTAAGCTTAACTAAGTAAAATGCAGTTTGTAACATGCAGAGTAGCTTCCATAATTTATACGTATTCAGTTTTCGTATTTTCATTAATGTATACATTTAAGACCCTACTGACAAATGAAGAGTCCTAGTATAAGAAAATAAATCCACAGGATAAGTACAATTTACAAGTTCAGATCAATTTGCCATTATGAGTGCAGGGATCTACTCACACTCTAATATTGCTGATGAATGTAAATTTGATTCTTTGCTTAAAGCATGGAACTTCAGATCTGAGAAAGAGAGAAAAACTTAAAGAGTCAGATAAAATCCAACCTCTGTCTGGACTCACAATTTGCACGGCACAGGGCTGGGTTTTGATTTGCTAAAAAGGAAAGCATCAGTATTTTTACAGCAGGGAAGGGTCAGCTGCAAGGAAGACATTGTCCCACAATTTACACAGCCTGTCATTACAGGTGTTCACACCCTTGAAAACCTCTCCTTCTCCCTTGCTTTATTTTTCCTCATAAACTCATCACCCTTCCTTCTATTAAGGCTGTGCAGACTATTTCTTTTAATATATTGGTTTGCTGAGATGATGGTGATGCTCATTTCTGCAGGGCCAGTTTCACAGCTAGCAATTCTGACTCTCTCACCGTGCTTTGATAATTCAAGGAGGAGGAAAGATCACTGAGTAGCATCAACCTTTTCACCTTTTCATTGCCACTACCTGCACACATTCAAGCACTCACTGTTTAACTGAAAAGCATAACTCAGGCACTGGTACAGAGCACAAGACTCTTAACAACAGAGCCACCCCATACTCCAAACTATAAAAACTCCTGAAGTTTGTGGATTGAGTATTTCCAAACTACAGCCAGACAGCTTGCAGGGAATGTGAAGAGACTGTAACAAGGAACAGGGATGTTATTACATGCAGATTTATTGCAAAGTTGCAACAAAACCAGGTGGAGATGAACTCTATTATCTCTCTGATGGTTTTTATTCTGAGCATAGCAGCATTACCTGAACTGAAAACCTTAGTTTGAGGAGTCGGACAGATTTCCCTCAGCTGAACAAGGACTCTGAAGCTGCTGCAAATACGCACAGAGCTTACTGTGCAAGAAAGAGCTGAACAAGTGATCTTTGAATACTGCAACATGAGAAACATGATGTGCTCACAATTAACAGATATAATTTGTCATTACAGGGCATGCTGCATACATACTCCTGCATTTTAAAACATGCCACACATTTAGGCAGGTGTCTATTTTCCTATACTTCAGTTAGATGCATTTAAATTTAAATGAATTCTGATAGTTGCTGTGCAGTTTTTGGAAGGGAAATAAGATACAGAATAATTTTCAGAAGAATGTGTTCGTAAACTCGAAGTACCAGTAAGTTTTATAAAGATGTATCCAAGCGCTTCCTTGAACACAGCACTGTCACAAACTCAGACAGTCCTGGTGTCTGCTGATCCCAGTGAGGTCAAGAAAATAACCCTTTGAATGAACCTCATAATCTAATTAACCTGAGTTCAAGCTGGTTAACTTAATTATTCTATTGAAAGCTAGCAGGGATGTAATGCCCCACAAAATTTTTCCAAAAAAATACTGGAAAAGAAACCAGCATCTCTCAAGCCTCCCAGCTCAGTGCATTCAGAGGTGCAGCAAGGTGATTTTTTCATTTCAACAAAGCCAATCTATATGGAAAAGGATGGGGTAGGAAAAAAGCTGCTGTTTGGGTACAGTATAATGCTTGGGAAAAGATTATAAATGCAGTCAGGACTAACAGGAGCCTTAAAATGTGACATTTTTGCTGAGTACTAGAATGGCATACTCTAACACCATTTTTCTAAACCCCAGGCAGGATCTGTTTCTAAACAGGACAGGTTTTCTCCTACACTTTTGCTCTATTGACAGTTATCAAATAAATTATATTCCTGAGAAATTTAATCTAATTATTGTGGCTACTGGCCACATGTCATCAATAACGTTAATTAGCTGAAGCACTGCTATATCAGCCAGATCTTGTCCCAGCACCCCCATGAAACAATAAATGATCATTTAGAACAGAGATTTTAGACTTCCCTTCAGGCAGAATTAGCCATAGCAATTTGAAAACTCTCCCTTCGAGGATCTGTTTTATTCCTTCACTGGCATGATGTTAAAATGACCAAGAAAAAAGGGGCTCACATACTGTGTTCAGAGGGCTTGTTAAATACCAGTTCAGGAGCAAGAGAAAAGTTTTCTCTCCCAAAAGACAACTTCACTTATACATAATTATTTAGCCAAGCAATTTGCCTGTTTTCCTCAAAATGTTCTTTACTAAAGCACATTCCCCAAACAAATATTTTCATATAAAACACCTAATTTAGTAGCTGTTTAAGTAGTAAGCTGAAAAAAGAAACATGGGTGAAGTATTTATTGGATCTAAAGTAATTCTTCATTTTGCTCAGCATGACAATTTGCTTCATGTTTTCTAAATTAGAAATCCAATGTTGACCCAATTCTACTCTGTTTCATGGAATATAACATTTTTTGTTCCTGAGCAGTTTTGCTTCTGAAGACGATCTAGCAAAGCCAAGGAGTGCACTGCACAAACACACACAGAGGCAAAGTATGCAAACAGCTCTCCCAAAACTCGCAGTGATAAAGTTCCAGTTCATTAAAATACTGTAAATAACAGAGAACGCAGAGGGTATTCACAGATAAGCAGCTTCATACCTCAGCAGCATCCAAATTTCTATAAACAATTTAGTGCAAAATTCAGACCCGGATGCACCAGCCCTACCCACACCTCACCACACCTCAGGACACTCTCCAGTCCGCTCATCACCAGCAGATTCAGCCCACCAGGCTGGGCAATTATTTATCTTGCTTCTCAAACTGATGGAAAAACATGCTTTTGTAATCATGCATTTCCTACAAGCAACTTCCCCCGGATCAAACGGATCAACAGGTCTGGCCGGTTTATCTGCGCCAGTTTTGGGTCTACTCTGCAGCATCGTGTGGGAGGTGTTATTGCTGCCTCAAGTCATGTAAAATTCTCACTCATCTAATTTTCCAAGAGTTTTTGCATGCAGACCTCACCTAGGAGCACATTGGGAATGCCCTGTTATCTTGTCTTGAGCTTAAGCAGCAAGTTTAATTCACAGATTTAATGGCGGAATTGGTCAAGTGTCTCTGCTTTTCCTAGCTCCGTTTTTCAACTGTGATAAATGCAGGAAATTTTAAAAGTTTGATTGGTTTTAAATACTGGGGGGGTTGACACACTGTTGGGTTTGTGGTTTTTTTACATAAGCATTTTTCACATTTTTTAAAAAATTAATCTCTTTTTACAGCCCAGGGAAAACCAAAGACACACTTTCCATTGAAGTATTGGAATATTTTAAAAGAAAGAAAACACTATGGGAAATCAAATTCAGGGAGTCCATATCTGTTTCAGCAGAAACACACACTATTGGGCACTAAGGAAAACCGCTTTAAAAGCTGAGGGATACTCAGCACAACTCAAATGTTTAGATACTTTAGTGCTTGTTAAACCAGACAGTTCCTTGTCTAGCAAATCCGAATGCAAACTGTTCCCTGCTTTCATGATTCTCTTTGTGCGCAGCATGGTTTTTCTGAAGCAGTTCACACAAATACACTTATTTATTTTCATAAGGCAAACTGTTTTAATATAAATGTTATTTTACAATCAAAATATCCTTTAGGGTATATTAAACAGAATAAAGAAGGTCAGGTAACCAAAACACCATTAGTGACCACAGAATCATATTTAGGTAAAACTTTAAATATTTCCTCATAAGAAACACCAAAAAAACCCCTAAAAACCCAAAGGTCTCAGAGTTGTATTTTTACCAGTGGGATCTAAGGCATTACCAACTCCTCTTTACTACACCCACTCATGTCAAAAGTGAACCAAGCTTTATTTCAAGTTTGTGAAGCTTATTCCTTGTTCATGACAACCTGACTCCCAAGAAAACTCATGCCAGAATTAATCTGACTGCATTTAAAGCCAGTTTTATTAAAAATTCTTTAAAATCCAGTTGCTCAGTTATAGTCTTCATGTGGATAACATCTGACTTAATTCATTAGAACTTACTCTAATTATTTTCATATAAAGATATTGTTCTAAACTGCAACTAAAGACATTTATGACTGGGTGTGGGGAAGAAAACACCACATAATAAAGGAAAAAGTTGTAAACTCATTCCTTAATTTAGTAAAACCTAAGGGAGGCAGTTCACTGAGTAAAAAGAATAATTCCCCATTCAAAGTTTATATTTTATGAGGAATAATTTCTTATATTAGATAAGTTTCCGTCATGCAAATGAAAATAGGAGTCTGCATTAACTGAAGGCATTATTTAAAGTTAAAACAAAACACCCAACAAGAAAAATATCCCCACCCTGAATTATGTATTTCTAGCAACGGGATTTTTCTATGTCTGAAGTTTTTCGGGGCAACTGGGACTGAATAATGCTAATCTTGGCAGTTTTCCCTTCCCAGGCTGAGGTCTGGCAGAGCCGAGCTAACAGGTAGAGAAAGGCACTCTGTTTCATTAGGGAAGCAGCCTAGCAGCACATATTAGCACAGGGTCTATTGTACATCAAGTTGCAAAATTATTCTGAGATCCAAGAGTCCCTGGCTGATGGCCCAGGAAGTACAGATTTTTCAAACTAGATGGAAGTGACAGTCTCATTTACTATCAATTTTTATGCTAATAAAGACACACAAGACCTGTCTTCACCAGTCACTTCTGAGCTTTTAATCAGTTTTTGGCGTAACGTGGGGGAACCGTTTCGCACAACAGTGATCTCTGGGAGCAGCAGTCACACAGGTCAAAGGGCACTGGGGAACACAAAATATCAGGCACCCTATCGACGGCTGAGGGGCAGAAGATGCACTGCTGATCCTTCTGTGGCTTTGAGCCAACTCCCGACATTGGCGAAATGAGCCACCACGGCCACCACTGTGTGCCTAAAGCTGCACCTGCACTCAAGGGAACGCTTCTCAAGGATTGACACTTCCCAAGGATTGACTGGGACTGACTGGGATCGTCAGCCTTCAAACAGTCCAAGCAGCAGAAAGATTTTTACAGAATTTTACTGTCCTACATTGTCCGATCCCCCACGCTGCTTCCATCCCTCGCTAAAGCTGCTCAGCTCCTTGCTCTCATTCCACTCTCACTCGTCTCAGAGCTTCTGTGTTGGACCCAGAGCTTCTCAGCCTGACCAGCCCTGTTCCCGGGGGAATTTGCATTTCAGTGTTTAAACTATGGGACATAAGCTGCAGTCCAAAAATTGTCTAAATGGGGAAATGTCCTTACAACTCACAGAGCTGATGGTACACCCATCAGTCATGGCATCGTCTGCATGTTTAGTCTCCAGCTACACGCTTTGTATTCAAAGTAGTACAAAGGGAGTGCAGGCAAAGTGATTTCATGGAGGGAAAGGTCAATAGCTTTCATACAAGATCTGTAGCAAAACACTGTATTTTATTTGTCCCTAAAGATTCTCTTTCCCTTGTATTGTATTCAGCATTCATAAAGGCATTAAAGTAAAAATAATTTTTAAAAAAATTGAAAAAGGTATTTCCATGTTCAAAAGTCAGATTTTACTAAAAAGGCCGGCAAGTCGCAAAATATTGTTTTCTATTATTCCTCCCCAATTTTTATTTTGTTTAGTATATAGCCCATAACTTGGGTCTAAAAGGCTGCAGGCTGCTATTAAAAGGAAAGTTTAGCAGCCTGAAAAACAGGAGCTTCCCATCAGCAGATGATAATAAAGACTACAGAAGAAGGATTTTATTGCTGCCTGATCACTGCAATGACAACACTGAAGCAGGGCAATTGCCACTTGCTGTTTTGCTTTTTTTTCTAAAGGAAGCTTTTCATATAAAGAATAACTATACAGTTAGCCCTTCATGACTTTTTCTTTAGGCAAAGAGAAAACACAGCCAAGGGGAAAATCATAAAATAAGCTCTCCCTAGCAGAGCAGCTTTTTTCTTATTTTATTTCTTTTTTCTTTTTTTTTTTTTTTTTTTTTTTTTTTTTTTTTTTTTTTTTTTTTTTTTTTCTCTGAAGCCTTAGATCCCTTGGAGCGCTGGGCTAGTCCTCACCTTGCAAGGGAATGTTTCTTCACTGGTTCTTTCTTGAAACAAATGCAATTCTTCCCCTTTCCCCTCAAAAAAAAAAAAAGAAATTAAAGTCATCAGCAAATTTAATAATTTCCAGGAAGAAGGAACTTCTGGGAGTACTGTGTAGAATTCCAGAGCTGTCTTCCATGATGGACTGACCAGAGAACACAGAGGCAAATGAAAATTAATGGAATATATCCTAACCCAAGGAAATAAGAACAGCTGGGTTATCACGTACGAGGGGTTGCCAGCTGATTGGAAGTTTCAGAGCTGCACCACAGGGTTTTAATAAAAGCAGCATTGGGCTGCTTCCTTCATCGGAATCTCAGCATTTCAAGGTATGATTAAGGACTGGAGCTGCTGCCAGGAGCTAAGCTGAGAAAACAGAACCTCAGCCCTTGAGGAGAGCTGAAAGGTCTCCTGCAAGTATTCTGGAGCATGCTGTACATATAATGGATGGATCTGTTTCAATACATACATTTGTTGCCTAGATTCTTCACTGGGAGTACCCCAAAAGAATAACTGTTCATTAAGAGAGCAAGAACAACTACTGCACCTCATGATCTCCCTTACTGCCTTCTTAAACAAAAAGAAGTTTCCTAAAACGCACTTTCTACAGTTTAACTAAGAAATTCTCTACTTCTCCAAACAAAGCTGAAAGAAGGCGAAGTTGTGCCAGAGAGACAATATCAAAGAGACTCACAAACACAAAACTTACCATATGTCTCCCCGTAAAGTGAGAGTGTCTGTGAACAAGCTCATCAGTTTTGTGAGACACGTTGCCAAGGCCCTGAAAGGAATTACTGCAGTTCCCTGTTGGAAGCTGAGAGTTATTGACCAAACAGACTTGGAGATCTTCCAGCTTGTTAAAGGTGCTAATGATTCATGTATGCAATTTTTGAAGAAAGAAATGGTCTTCAGCAGTGAGTTTGATTTTTCTGTCAAGAAGTCAAACTGCACTTGAAGTTGTGCAGTGCTGTTATCTTAGTGAACGTGCTGAGACACTTCAGAGAAAAATTATAATTCGATCTATTCCCTAAACAACTTGCCTTCAAAAAGGCAAATATACATATGAGGCTTCTGCCTTCTGTAAGCCCAACTCATTAGACCAAGCACTTTCAGTAACGTGTTCACCATCACTGTGTCATAACACTGGAGGCACCTATAAAAAACTTTGACACTATCAAAGTTTAACACTATTAAAGTTTAACAATATCAAAGTTTAACAATATCAAAAGTCTATCCAACCAAGTAGGAAAGGGAAGAGCTTGTGTCAGGTGATCCTGTATTTACTTATTTTGTATACAAAGCTGAGGAAAAGTTGTGCTGCAGTACATTTTTCTGTCATGTTTCCTGACATGATGGAAAAAGAAATAGCTTGGAGAAGTGTTTTTTGTTTGTTTACAGAAATTTGTTATTAGAAGCAGGGAAAGGAGATGGTTGTGTCTCATTCAGGAAAACTCAGTGTTGTTTAGCAGACACAGGAGGAAAAGAACTTTTTCCCTCTGTACGTATCACAACCCTACACTTTAAAGATTTTCCTCATTATCATTCATTTTCTGGAGTTTCTAGTTAAGTCACACCAATCAATAAAGCTTTCAAAAAGATGTACTTAGAGTGGAGAAGATGAAAAAGGAAAATTGAGCATATTACTGGGTGGGGTAAGGGGAAGAGTGAGAAGCAAAAAACTCATCTCTCTGGGCTGGGATTCAGAATAAGTGGATAATCTGAGATATGTCTCTGGTTTCCAATCCTACAGCTGAAGGTTCTCTGCTGGTATCCTGTCCTAAATCAGAATCTTGACAGCACACAGGAAAACCTAACATGGCCAGCAGTCATTGTCAGGAGCAATGGATCAGTTAGATCTGTTTAGTCAAGATAAAGTATTGTGTTCTGTTCAAAGTATTATGTTCTGTTCTAAAGCAGAACTACTTTTAAAGAAATAGTTACACATGGAATACCTTGTGAACTGCAGAAACATGAAAAAATCAAGAAAGATAAATCAGGTTTGCTGTGAACATTCCTTTGCAAATCTGGTAGGAGGCTGGTCGGGGCAAACTCTATTTAAAGAAAACAAAATGCATGGAAGATGTGCTTTGATCTCAGATCCCCTAACTGGGCATAAATAAAATATGTAAATCATTTCCATGAAGAGAATACACAGCAAGTTAATCCTGTCCAAAGATCATAAATGTGTAGTACAAGGAAAATAAATTCCTCAAAGAAAGATTTTCTAAATTAACTTTGACAGTAAGCCAAAGTTTAAATCAGGAAGTATTTAATCATGTATTGGACATGCTGCATTTTTTCTTGGCTTTTTGTTTCTTTTTTTTTTCCTTTTTTTTAAAACCGTACTTCATTGTGTAGCTGTGTCCCAGACAGAGTAACAGGATTTTTCATGGTAGAGACACAGAAAATTGCAGAGTTATGCTTGATGCAACTGCTGCTAAATTCCGAAAATCTCTTTACCCCACTTACCCAACCCACCAAACTTATTAGATCTACAACTTCCCTCAAACTTGAAATGGCATTATCACATTATAAATTCACCAATAGAGAGGGACAGTCACAGCACAAGACCAAGAACAAAGCAATACAATTACATGGAACCCTGGTGCTAGGGAAAAACAACAGCAAGAGGCAATGATGCTTCAACCCGACCTTCCCAGAGTGGAGTGCCACTGTAGTGAAACCCCAACATTCAAACTCCTGGCACAATTTTTAAGCTAACCATAGCGGTTTTCCAGAGGAAATGCTGGAGGCAGAGCCAGAGCACCACCAAACCTAAACTGAGTGACTCCACACAGACACATCTTTGGTTTGCCATGGGAAATTCTTGAGTCCATCGATTTAGTGATTGTTGTTGCCGTGGCCGTGCCACTCCTGAGGAAACACAGCACAAATTGTTCGGCCCCTGGCTGTGACCTGGCTGCAGGGCAGGGGGATGCGAAGGCACCACAGGCTGGGCAGCAGCAACAAGAGTTGTTCTTTCAATGCACACACACATTCTGAGCAAAACAGCTGCAGAGAAATTGCAATTAGCAGAGCGGTTTCCCAAATATAAAAAAATTAAAAGCATTTCTGTGGGAAAATTACTAAATTAGTTGGACCTCTTGGTACTTTTCATGACAACATGAATGGCATGTGTGGGTTTTGTTTTTCTTCAGAGGAAGAGAAGATAGGAAAGGAAAAGAAAGAAGAGAAGAAAAGAGAGGGAAAGGAGAGGGAAAGAGGGAGATGGAGGGCAACAGGAAGACAAAGGATATGAGAAATCATGGGCTTCCTTTTAGTAGGAAAGGAGTCTACTGAGTCACATTGACATCCTTCACAGAAATACAGTCCTCTGGGGAAACTCCACTGCTAAGAGGCTTCATCCAGGGAAAGGAAATGTCTCCAAGAAGCTTTGAAGGGGTATTTGTTAATGCTAATCAGGCAGAAGCTGACAATCCATGGTGGAACTGTCCTGTGCTAGGCTTTGGGGCTCTGAGGGATACCTGAACACACATTATCTGCAATGAAACTTAAAAAAACCCACTCAAAATGAAAGTTAAAAATCTCAGAAAACGAAAAAAAGCACCTCAAGAAGGTTAGCTGGAATTAGGGGATTCCCTAAGCCAGATAAGATACCTGTAAAGGACTTAAATTCAGAAACTAAGAACTTGCAAAGCTTTCAAATTTTGAAAGGTTCCAGTTAATCTACTCATCAGTTATTCAGGAAAAGCACCTCGTCTGTGAGGAGAATTTTTGGATGAGTACAGGAGCTCCTGGAGTCTGCTGATTTCATGTAAAGCAAAACTCACAGGTTTGCTTTTATCATTTTCCAAGGGGAAAAAATTATGCAGCAGAACCAGACAAATACATGCAGTGGCAAAAAAATGAAAAACAGATGAAAATCCTGTTCTCAAGAAATAATGTAACTAGGAGAAAGTTTAATACAACAGTGCATCCAGTTAGAGGACAAGTCTGAAGAGATAATTAATGCTTTTGTTTCAATAGACAAGGAAGGAACAGCCAAGATCCTTCACAATAGTGAAGGATTTAGGCAAATATTTATCTAATCTACTCTTCTAAACTTGCCATAAACGTTGTAAGTTGAGAGTAAGCCGTATTTTAAAAATAATTACTTCTGCTAAAGATATATTTGTAAAATATGTCCACGTAGGAAACAAGCTTAGAAATTTGGCAGAATAAATGGAGGAAGCCTCACTTTAACACAGCTGAGTCAATCTAGGCAGCTGCAGTAGGAGAAATAGGGAAGCGCTTTTTTTTTTTTTTACACCAGGACACACAAAGTCGGAGCCTAGAGGTTCTCTGTATTTTGATGGTAGGACAAAAATTGAGCTCAATAGTTGAGTAGCAGAGGTGGCTTTGCAATTCAGACAAGAAGTTTAAAAGTACCACGTTGCTTTATAAATGGCCAGTGCTACAGGACCACAGATCGCCCTGAGAGTAGGAGTGGCTTTGTACAGACATTGTTCTTTTGGTGAATACCCTCAGAGAGAAAAAAAGATTTTTCATCTGGCAGGAGCTGCTTTTGAATAAAAAGGGCTTTCCGATATACTCAAATAGAGGCCAACATAGTTAACGTTTTAAATCTAGAAATGCTGGGCAAGACAAAGAAATAAGAAACAAGGATCCGTAAGCGACTCTGCCTGTATTTTTCTCATTTCCACTGAGTTAAAGCAAATTGTGCTTAAATTTCCCACCCCTGGGAGTCTCATTCCATCATCCCTTGCTGCAGAGTCCCAACTTGCTATTGCAAATCATTCAAATGCATCGTGGACTGCAGAATGGTCTTTCCCTGACTGTGCTCAGTGGATCCCCAAGGGAAGACAAACCCACCCTCCATTGCTCCTCCCTGTGGGTTTTCTCTGCTCCAGACGCCTCTGATCAGAACTTAGAATATAAAAGGAACATGAAAACAAAGTCATCCTTCAGATTTGGCATTGTCTGAAACTTAGATAAAGAACCTGGCACAGGAGCTCGGTGGGGGCTGATGGTAATAGAGATGTAGACCTAAAATAGGCATAATTATAGTTAGCGAGAGAAGGAAATGATTTGTAAAGTGAATATATACCTGGGAGAGATTTGGAGCTGGCAGGCACACCCTCTAGACCATTACATTAAAATAGAAGGAATTAGGTCCGGAGCTGATTTAAAGACAACATAACTGTCCCGTCTCACATGAAATATAGATGTACAGATTATGATTTCCAGGAATACTTCCAAGGAAATAAATTTTAGCTCTTAAAACAGAGCACCCAGGACAGCACATTTCCAGCCTGTTTCAACCATTTGAAGTGACTCAGGAAAGCAGAGGCTCGTTGCATAAACAGAAAAAAATACAAGCTAAGTGGAAGTGTTGATGTAGCACAAGAAAAATTAACCCCCTAAGCAAAGGAAGCAGAGATTTGTTTCTGTATGTTTGGAACAAACAAACAAAGCCACTTCTGCAGATCTTAATTCTTGATCTCACTTTTCCTGAGATTCTTTTCTAGGGGACACTTGGCTAAGCACGCAATTGCATGGATTTATTTTCACTAAACACACTGTATGCGGAATGAGCATCTCTAGCAACAGACTGCAACTGAATAGAAATGGATTTAAGGAATGTTTAATGTTGAACGAGTAACATCTCTGCAAGCCCTCATCAATCTTAGCTCCCAGATGACACACTCAAAATAACTTTGCTGAAAGTAACTCAAAATCAGTTTAAATATATAAATAAATAAATTAGTGAGTCGGTGATGGCCAAAAATTAATTTCTGTAGGTGGAAATTGAATAATCCTTGGCATTTTGTGTCAAAAACTTTACAAAGAGATCACTTTGTTCTAGGGCTAAACAGAAGGATGAGAGAAGAAAGACTGGATTTCAGCATATTGTGACAGAACTCAGCAGGAATGTCTACAGGAAGAGCTACATATCATCTGAAGCGGTGAACTTTAATAGGAATTTCATTTTACACATGAATGTACCCCGTGTGATAATCTCCAGCCTGTTTATTCATCAGCTGGAACTCAGGATGTGCATGTGAAGGTGACAGGAGCAGCAAGTTTTATGTTCCTGAAGTGTTAGGAAAGATATTAACCTTTTAATGATTCTTCATTCAAACCCAACTTTCACACTGAAAAGCAAACCAATCTATTTTATTTTCTCTGTGATATTAAGCATGAAAGGGAATCCTAGTTCGTAGCTTGAGAAATAGTGAATATGAAAGATTTTATGCGATTTACATCAGTTCAGGAACCGTCTAAGTGACACACAAACAGCAGGATCATCAATGTAGCAAAACAAACCCATATACAATGATTGAAAATTTAGCCCGAAGGCCTTTCTATTGGTCCTGATCCAGACAAACATCTTCCAAAAGCATCTTTTTTCAAAGTATCTGGGATAGCCTAATTCCAATCGGAAGTAAATGTACTGTGAATTTTTTTAATGTGATTTACTAGGGGGTTGGACAGGCTCAGAGACCTGATAATGGATGTTATGGAGAAAAACGGTGCGATTTTTTTTAAAATGAAAGGCACAGCAATTTGTCATTCATTCTGATTTGAGTTTCCTGGGATGTGAACCCAGGTATTTTAAAAACAGAAAATCATTGTACATAGTCCACATTAGATAATTTTTCTTTTCAGTACTTAATTTTAAACCAAAGGTCTAAATATAAAACAGGTAAATAGCCCTTGAAAATTATTTCTAAGAGCTTCATAACATCCAAATAGTAGTTTTCCATCACCCAGAGAAATATCCTAGCTGGCATAGCAAGAGATTTTTTTCCTGTGCTCTACAGGTATTTAGCAGGAAAAAATACATTTTTTTCTGTGTGTTATTTGTCCAAACAAAGAATTAAATAGACTATCCATCCTGGGCTTTTCCTGCAGCTTGTGTTTTCAGTGGACTGTTAACATAAAAATTAAGACTCATATCCTTGTCGTGGTTGGACCCAACGTTCTTAAGGATATGTAATTCTGTATCTTTGGTGGGGCTAGGTCTGGAAGCATTTCCTTCCAGACTTTGGATATTTAAAAAGCTTTGAGGATGCGTGTGCCTTGCTTGAACAGAATCAAAGCAGCCTTTCCACTCTTCCCTGAGTGATTAATGGAAGCACAGGCTCCTCACACGGCTCTTACACAACACCCGCAAAGGGAAATCAAATAACAACGCGATTTCCCTATACCGCAGAAAGACCTCGTCTCTTGTACTCCTTTAGATATTAATTAACATTTCTTCTCCTGAAAACTGCTCTGTAGATCTTGGGAGTAGCAAAGGATGTCAGGTTATGTATCAGTTGCTATGGTAACTAATCCTTTCTAAAAGGAAGAAACAGAACAAATTTGTAGAAGTCCCTGTCATACTATGTCACTAAATAGTCTTTATTTTGCAACCCATTGCTTTCTTTTGTTTTACTCTTGTTTGTAAATTATCACAACTGAGTTACTTAGATTTAGACTGTGCATTCTTTTTCTTCCAGTCTGAATATTCTGAACTTCCTGTTTTCATGAAATGGCAGAGAAACAAGCTCATTCCAGATCGTGGATTGATTTCTTTAAAGTTTTTTTGCGTGAAGGTATAACCTTACTGAGCAGCCTTTAAGAGATGTCTTTTGAGTTGGAAATGGTAACATTTCCCAGAAAAATTACATGTAATGACCAACTTCAGGCAAATCTTAACATATTTCTCCATTTCTGTTTCTCTGTCCTGAGCCAGAAAGGTTCAACATGACAGGAAAGGTCCTTCACATCTGAGTTACTCTGATCCCACTGTAATTCTCCACCTTGCAGTGGGATGCCAATCTGCTCCTTTCACGATTAGCTTCTGCTCCTTTCACAATTAGTTTCTGAGATATCTTTTACAGAGGTCACAGGAGTCCTGAAATTCTTTCTTCAAAGGAAAGTACAAGCGCCAATTCCCTAAAAGAGATATCTCCTTCTACCTGATCTCTATCAGTCAGTAGCCTCCAGGATTTCTGCCCAGAGAGGTGGTAGTAGTGGTCTTTGTAAAAATACAAAAAATTACAAGAAATACAAAACCACAAAAATACCATCCCCCCCAAACAACAACAATGACTACAACCACCAAAAAACCCCCAAAAACAAAACAAAAAAAAAAAAAACAAAAAACCCTATAAAGAACTGACAAAAATGAAACCCACACACAAAACCCCCCTAAAACAGAAACAACCAAAAAACAAAAAACTGCACCAAAACCAACTCCCCTAAAAAAACCCCAAAACAAAACACAAAACCCCCAAATAAACAACAACAACAAAAACACACCAAAAAACCCCACAAAAAAATGCCCGCAGAAACACCCCCCCCCAACCAAACAAACAAACAATTCCCCTCCCCCCAAAAAAATTAACATTACTACTTTGTGGGTGTATCTTTATCCCACTACAAGACAAACAGAGCAATTTGGGAGTGCTGCTCCTGAGACCTTCTGACAGCAGAGCTCCTGCAAAAGGCCATCCCCAAGCCCAAAGGTAATACAAATACTTTGAGAACAGAGACAGGGCCACGCCCAAGGCTGAAATATGAAAAAAGGTTATGGTGATGGGTAGGAATGAAGAGAATTCCTCACTAAAAAAGCTCCCTAAATCATCTCAAATGATTTCTCATTTGCTTTTCTCAGCCCTTCCTTTCTTGCTCCTCATCACTGCTGCACTCCACAGCAAGACAAAAAATCATGAAGGAAACAACATAATTCAAAGAGTTGTGTAACAAAAATATGCTTGATGCTGTTCAGACGTGCAGGAGTAAAAGCAAACAATTTAGCAATTGTACTAATTGGCTTTCTTATCAATGTAATGGCAAGGAAAGCTCGTACTTTGCCAGGCTTAAAAATGCAGAATATCAGACATTTAATAAGCGGCTCTGCTTGGCATAGCTTTGAGCAATGGATTTACTTTATCAGATTTACCAAAATACTCCTCTGCCTACAACAGTCACGGACAGGAGGGGAATGCAGCTCAGCTGCAGCAATACTTCCTTTGGAATAGTAGCAAGTCAGAGTCAGAGTCACATTGCAAGGGACAGGAAATTCCTTAACCCTTCCAGCTGCTGACCCTAAGAACCTGGAAACGAGCACAAAAAATGAGGATCTAAAGAATTTTGCAGAATGCATCATTAAATTTCTAGGTTTAGAACAAATTACAGAGTAAACAAGTGTTTATTTCAGAAAACAGTTCTATGGTCACGACTTCTTTTCCAGTATCTCTATCAGGAGCTGGATGAAACAATTTATTCCCTTAGCTAAAATCTTCCATATCCCAAGAGACACTGCAGTGGAGATCAGATTTCTCCAGAGAAGCTCTAATTCTGCCTTATGGAAGAGAAAAAACTATCATAAGAAACTTTTTTTTTTTTTAAATGTTTGAAAGCTGCAATGTCAGCAGAGCAGCTGCAAGGGGGAAAGAAAACCAGGTAGAAGCCAGCCTTGAAGTGTGTTTGACAGGAAATCTCCTAAAAGCCATAGATCACTGAAAAAGTGGCACAGACAGACCTGAAGGGAAAGGGGAGAGCTGCAAAAACTTCTAAAAGTTTTGAGGGTTATTTGAGAGCAGCTAATTACACAGCTGAGGGAGCTGAGCTGAGGCAAGGCAGGGGACAGGAACAGAGCAGCTTGATCTAGGTCACAGAACTGCCACGGCTCAGGATTTTCTGTCTAAGGAGCTTTTATAGCTCCCATCTGCATGGTATCTAACAGCCTTACACTGCTTTAATGTGTTTATTCTCAAAATGAACCTGTGAGGCAGGAAAGTGGTTTTTGTTGGATTTTTTTTTTTTTCATTTTACTCATAGTAAACTGAAACCTGGAGACTGTAGAGAAGATCCTTAGTTCATAAATTGTCATAACTGGCATAAATTGTCAAAGCTCTGTTTAAACCAAGAGCGTCCACTGACTGTCCAGTAAGGGGAGAGGAACTGAGATGATTTCAACCACCTGAGGTTTTTCCCTCTATATGATTTGTCCAAGATCACACAGGCTCATGACAGTATTGGAAAATGAACCCAATCTTCTGAGGAACATCAACAACTGGCCCATCATTTTGTGTTTCATGTCTGATACAGGCAAATGTGACCAAAGAAGAAACCCAACCCTCAGGACTGTAAATGCATGAGGGAGTAGACGCACAGATTTCGTTTACTTGGGCCATGGCAGCCATTTTCTGGTCCTTTCTAACTGTTAAAGAGTTGTTGGTTTGTTGGGGTTTTTTCTGGTGTGAGGTTTTTTGGGGACCTTGTTATTCTACCAGCAGCGGAAAGTACCAGAACTCCATGGAAGATGCTTGTTTCTCATGGAAATGAAGTTGAGAGATAAGTATACAGAACTGAGGCATTTTTCTGAAATTAATCGTTCTTTTAAAGGTGTTTTCACTGGCTTTATAGCAGTTTGAATTTCCGGGTAGTGAAACCTATAAAATATTTTGTATATTTTTATAGTTCAACAGCAAGAGAATAAAACGAAACAATTCCCTTCCTGCAAGTTGCTGTGCATATCAACTGCTATTCTAAGACCCATCTTATGTGCTGATGGTAGCATCAACATCTGGCAGCCTTGAACAACGCCCATTACATTTGAATTTTTCAGACGGAAAACTTGAAACAATGAGCAGGGATGACAGATGTCAGTCACTGCCTCTGACAGGTCAAATGCAAATTTCTGCTTGAATGGTTCAGGTTTTGCAGCATTTAAAGCAAAACAAGAGTTATTACTTCAGTATAAAATGAATTAAGGTGCACACACTAAATGCCAGGGACAGATATATATCCCAATAATATAAAATTACTGCCAGTCAAACGAAGTACCAGCTAGGGGCAGCACAGGGAGTGTACAACTGTCTGTCAAGGCAGAAGAAGATTTGTGCTCTTCACTGGAAATACTTTTACAGCAGTGAAAAGAGAAATGTTGAACTTGACAGAGAAGGTCTGCTCCAACTTTGATTCTATCAATCAAGAGTCCAGTAGGTCCTAACTCAAATAAGTTATATCTTTCTTTCACCTTTGGACAAATATCAAGTCTTTTTCCTTCTACCATTCTGAAGAATGATTGATTTATGCCCTTTTTTTTAGGGCTATAAGAAATGATCTTTGGAAAGTAACTGATAGTGTCAGGGCTATTGACAATTGCGTCCCCAGAAAAACATCAAGGTGACAAATACATTAGAAAATGACTATTTTTAATGTTGGATGGTGTGACAGAAAAGTAATTAAAGATGTCATTTATGTTTTGTTTGTGCTAGGAAGACACTGTCAGCACCTTACTAATATAACAATAGGCCAGGTAGATCCTGCTCTCACACTGCGCAGAGCCCACAGTGAGTTCACCAGAAATGAAAGCTACAGCAGGGGAAACCCAAAGCTGTGCAATCCATTAAACCCAAAGTCGTGCAATCCATTGGTAATTTGTGTCACTGCCCACAAGGACTGTCCTCTCTGGCAAACAGGTCTGAGTCTAAATCTCCATCTGCTACTCTTTCCTGCACAAGCCAGGGTTTAGAAAGCAAGAAACAGACATGGGATAAAAATACATCTGAAGGCAAGGCCAGCCGGGAGGAATGAAAGAGGAGAAAAAGGTAAGAAATTTTTCTACAACGTTCATTCCAACAGAAAAGTTGTCACCAGCTTTATTTCAGTCCATCTTTGCTCTTGTATCGTACCTTAATTCTGTTGGTTATCACATTTATCTGAACAGGATCATTTATAAAGTGTCAGACTCTACACCTCAGCTGTAAATCCCAGGAGCAGAAATCTCTAGACAGGTTTGTAGTGTATAATACATCTATATATATATAGTATACATATAGTATACTATAGTATACATATAGTATACTATATATGTAGTATATATAACATATAGTATACATAACATATCTCCCAGCTCTTGATAAATAAACCCCAGAAAATTACTGCTCTGGTGCTCTCTTGTTTAAGCAATATGAAAGCCAGAATTTCTTTAACTTTTTTTGTTTTTCATAATGGCATTGTGTTACAATGCAAGGATCACATATTAGCATGTCTTCAATACTTATAATGGTACATATAGGCAAATCCTTCTGGTGAGAATGTCCCATCGTTTAAGAGATATTTTTGCTACAGGCCTGACCAGGAAATCTGTGCCCAGGGTCCAGAATCTGAACATGCAGACATTACCAAGTGCCACACCCAAAAAGCAAAGCAGTCTCAGTCCTGCAGGAATGAGCGCAGCACCGCGTGGATGGACAGGGCTAGATGGCATTCAGAGGGGCTGGAACACGAGTGAGCTCATGGAATTCATGGAGAACAGTCCAACGAGGGGGAAAATCAATAAAAAACAGCCTGAACCCCAAAACCTCACATATGGACCTCATCTTTGGTAAGAGAGAATGAAGAGAATGAACAGATCAGTTTCTTAGACTCAGTGTTAAGGACAAATACGAGTAGGAGTCCTTTCTAAGGGCAGTTCAGAAGCCTCCTCCAAGACTTGGGAAAACAATCAGATGGATTAATGACAGTTTAAGGCTTTTTTCTCACTTTAATTTCTTGCAGAGTTTAATAAGAAGGAAATTTCTTTTCACAGGAGCAACCTATGAACTTGGAAAAACAAATGAACTTTCTGCCACAAACTTTTCTCACGTCTCTTCTGCTGCTCAAATTGACAGAACTTGTTTAAATGTTTAAATCTATTTAATCTATTGTCTAAATCTATTTTAAATCTATCTAAATCTATTTTTAAATGTAATCTTGTTTAAATCTATTGGGCACCTTTGCTGCAGCCTTGTTGGTACCACTTTTCCTTCCCTTTACGCCACAACCTCTATTCAACACCAGTGTGAATCCTGACTCCTGCAGACAGCACAGACCCTATAAATCCTGATTCTCGCTGCCTAATGTGAAGTGCCTCGTCACCACCATCAGACAGATTTTTGCATTCTATTTATCAGCAGCAGAAGAGGAGATGCTAATAAGTTGCACTGTACCCTTGAGTTGAAACACAACTAAGCCCATATGGTTTGGCTACCCCAGCCAGCTTTCGTGGATTATTTTGATATGCACACTTTGGTCCTTGAGGCCGTACAAGCTGGGGTTCATTTGTTGTCTTTTTTTTTTTTTTCTTTTTTCTTTTTTTTGTCTCCACCATCTGTTTTATGAATCCTTGAATTTATAATATAAAGGTCATTGTTTCAGCATATAGGGAATTGGATTTTGTTAATAAGGCAGAAGTTGGCAAGAATTAAATGAATATATACATTTTAATAAATGTATACATGCATGCACTGCCATAAGGCATTTGGACCATGTGACTTTCAAGTATTCGATAAACAGCTGGGAGGGTTCTCAGAGGAAAGTTTTGAATGAATGGCCCTAAAGAAGAACTTCTACTCAGATCTTGGGGTTCTGGTGTGGATCCTTCCCATTTAAAACAGACACAATTAAGACATATTCCTGATTTTTTTGTGCACATCTGCATAGGAAAGACTCTTGCAACACAATATCAGCAATATAAACAAATATCCGCTTGAAACCCTACAGGAGAAGAACATGATTTTAAAATTAAAACCTGAAATGAAACAGGCTTTGCTCAGGCTCTGAGAGGCTCGTACTCGCCACCACTGGGTACTGACAGGTAAGGACGGAAGACTCTGATCTGTGGAGTTATTTAACCAATTCTAAGATCAGGCAAGAGGAGTATGGGCATTTGTGACTGTGATACCTTAAGTATGTGTATAAAATATACTTACAAGGCTGTGGGTTCCCTGCTCGATGAGTCCCTTGGGATAATCCTTGATAATTCCCCTGAGGTCCTTGTGCTGTGATGACTTCTTCCTTCCTCCACTCAAAAAATAGCCTGAGACCGAGTCAAACAAAGGAAAAGTTTCAAGGCATATCAGTCAGTGATTTATTTTAACAATTGTTTTTGAAATGTGATTATTTTGGAACTGAAAACGCAACCTTTTTCCCTGTTGTATTGTGGTCATTACTTCTGGGCATAATTTATCGTTGCCTTAACTAGATAATTGAAAAGTTAACTTTTAAACAGCATTTGTGATGTGAAAGTCAAAGCTCTAGGTAGATATTTCAATAAGGATTGATGGGGTTTTGTTTTACCAGCTTTACAGAAGGCATACACCGTGCTACACGAAAATAAGGTCACATTTTATGATCACCTGCAAACAGCTAGGAATCAGTCAGAAGCTCAAGTGTTTCCAGTCACTGACTTTCCTACCACAGATAAAAGCCCAGGCTGGGCTTTAGAAAGACTTTCTTTCCATAATATGTGGCACATTCCATCTAAATTAAGCACAGGACTTACAGGAGAAACACAAGGTAAAAAATCCCAAAGATCTCAATTAATAACATAAAATCCTAGGCATGCCTGATGAATATTCAAACATTTTCTGTGCGCCACAGCAGACTATGCGTTTTTCTTGGGCAAGGATTTCCCTTCCCAGCGTCATTCTCTGTCTGCAGGTCAGACAAGTTTAATGTGTCCCCACATTAGCTGAGGGAAGGGCCCCCATGGCACCACGGCTGTCTGTCACACTGAAGTGATTAGACAAAATCTTGCTTCCCCTGGCACTGATGAGGATAACAGGAGGAACAAAGGACTGGCCTCTCGAAACTGATTTTTTTTCTTTCTCTCTGCCTTTTCTATTCAGTATTCCTGAAATAATTTTCAAAAGCACTGGCATCAGTCTGTTCCAACACAATGAAGTGCTCCCAAATTCAGTCATGAAGTCATTAAAATAAAGTGCTGCAGACAGTAACCCCAGCTCCAGCTGGGGAGGTCTGAGGTTGTGAATTCTGATCCGTCTGCAATAAACAGGCAGTCAAATATTCACACGTAAGAACAATTCTCACTGGTATCAGTGGGAAGCATTTTGGGGGCAAAGGGCAGCATTTAACTTTTTTTTGGTAACTCTTCACAGTCAGTATTATGCCTCTGAACCCTTGGACACTTCATAAAACAGAAACTTCACCTTGAGCAGAGTTCTTAGGAGAAACTGAAGTTTTAGAATGGGAAAGAGCAATGCTTTCTGATGTAATCTTTGAGATACTTTGAGACTATAAGTACCAGAAAAGTTTTTTTTCTCCTTTTATCATTCCCCATCATAACTACTGCTGTTGCCACACAAAGGCCTTTTCCTTTTTTTTTCTTTTTGCCTTGGTAGCAGAACACTCTTTATGATTCAGCAGCAGTTTATTGCTTTTATGTCTCAAGAATTTTTAGGACAGGCCCTCAAATTAGGTTGGGTCTTCATTTGTGTTAGGGAAAATTCATTAATTTCACTGTCTGCAGACTGGTGAAGAACAAATCTTCATTCCCCACTAGTTTTTTTCCCCTCCTCAACATTTTGGTAAAGCACATACAAAAAGTTTCACTAAATTTCCAAAGATGTGGCAGGCAATCCCATTAACATCACTGATTTTATTTGCCCTTCTGCATCCTCATCCATGTCTTTGAGAACTGACAAAGAAATTAATGCTGTAAAAAAGCGTTTGCTGGCTTACAACGAATGTGATAATCTCTCCTGCGTTCGTTCACTCAATGGGTAGAATTTTGAAGCTGAGATAAACAGATCTAACACCTTGCAGGACCCATGATTTTGGGGTAAAAATGTTTAGCGCAGTAAATTTTTTACCTACGAGTAAAAAATATGAACACGAGCAGAGGAGAAACCAATGAGCTTCAGGAGAGACATCCTGCTGCTGTCCACTCCACCTGAAAGGCGCGACTTACAACTCAATAGACAGCAAAACAATTTTCCGACGAGGTTCAATGTGCTAGTGAGGGAATACATGCGGGAACTCAAGAAATACACACGATTTAAATACACAGGGACAACACAAACCAACGTAAGATCTTTCCCATTCAAAGTCCAATGAAACCATCCAAACAGTCAATAGTACAAAGACAGAGCAGTGGCAAGAGGCACAGCTATACACAAGATACTCTTTGCTTTCCTAGAATGATTTAATACAAAAATAATACTGAAATATAAATTAAAACCCCAAACCACATTGTGGGCTGTCCGCATTCCTTCTAGTTACTTTTACATAAAAAAGCTGTGAGCAAACAACACAGTCCGGGTTTGAGCTGCACAAAAGGCAAGAGTGGGTAATAAGAACACTTACTGAAGAAGACTACTGAAAGATTAATGATTAAACTTCAAAAAGCAAACAGACAAGGGACAAAATGCAGCATTACTTAGATACACAGCGGGCATGGTCTGCCCACAGATACACAGCTGAGATTATGGCTGCTTAAATGCCGTGTAAGTCCAGACCAGAGCCAGATTAAAAGGAAATATTTTCCAGACTTGATGCAGTTGTGAATACTCATGGATCAGTGAACCTGAATCTGAAGCTGGATAAAATAAAGGTACAACTAACCTGGACTTCAAACACAACCAATAATTAGACAAAGGACTGAATTTATGGAAAATTTCTCCCTGAAGCTCATGAGGATTTTGGGCTCTGGTGCCATGTTGCAATCAAGAAGGTTACAATAATGTATTTAAACAGAGAAATACTCCATACAAGCTGAAATAATACTTAATTTGACAGATTGACTGCACACTAGAATTTTGAATTCGCATCAGACATCTAAAGATTATTGGGGTGGCTGCAAATGTCAGATGAAAGATTCATTTAGCCCAGTCTTTGGCATTTAACAATAGCCACTCACAGAGGCTCAGAAGTATTTTAGCCTAGATGGAGCAATCCCTTTCCTGTCTCTGTGTTTCCAGCAGTTCCCAAACTGACAGTTGCCTCAATCACGATTTTCCAACTCTGTGTCATTTATTTAATCATATGGATAACTGATTAAAACTTGCGGCATCTTAAAAGTATCAGTGGGTGTGAGTTTCTCACTTATGCACGTGACAAAAAAGTTCCCTTCATTCAATTTCAGCTGTCTGCCTCATCATTTCACTTCATGTGCCTTAGTTTATGTCCTTTGGACAGTTAATAATCATACCCTCAGGGCTTGCCCTGTGTCAGTCAGGATGGTATAGACCTCTATAAAAACCATTTGCACTCATCTAATTTCTAAGCTATAGAGCCTTCATTATTTCATTTCCTCTGCATGAAGATGGTATTCTGCAGCACTGATTATTATTCTCTGTGTTCTTCTAGGTTACTGTATCCTTTTCTAGAGTGAGGTGTGCAGACTTGAAGCAATATATTTAGATGTCAGACCCCCAAAACCATATGGAGCTGTATTGCGATGCTTCATCCCTTCTTTTTCAGAATTTCCTAACACCTTCACTTCCCTGCCCACCAACCAAGACCAAGCTATCATTTACAGGAAACTACCGATAGGCTTGCAATTCTCTTGCAGTAATGGCATATTTAGAATTACCAAGATATATAGGGTTTGTTTATTTGCTTGTTTTCCCCTGTGTGCATGGCTTTTGATTGATCAATTCTGAATTTCAGCTGTTCCTTACCTGGCACTGTGAGATGCTAGAACAATGGTGTGTGCCATCCTCTGCTTTGATACTCTCCATCATCAGAAGGCTTTCCTATTCATCTCTTTCCCATCACACAGAATTATGTTAAACAGCAATCATTCTAGCATCTAATTTCATTGCAAAAGTAGATAATTTCTTCTGACTGTCTTCTAACTTTAAAGTAGCTATCAGTTTCCGAGAATGCACCTTCTTCTGTCCTGCCACAGGTTAGTTTCTTTAACAGCCAATGGCAGGATCCTTGTCAGACACTGCAGTGTTTTTCAGGGAGGAAAAATGCAGAGCAGAGCTGTGGAATTAATGAAGAGATATAAATGCTTATAACATTATAGTGGGCGTCAAAATACCCCAGGATCGTGTAAAAAGATGAGCTGATTACAATTAAGTATACCTTCTTATTGAAAAAAAATCTTGTAGAAGTGATTAGTTAATCTGAAAGAAGCGGTGCTGAAAATTGAAACATGATTTAGACTAGAGATAGAGTGCAATATTTTTAAATGTCAAAGGAAATCAATCATTCAAACAAATAACCAGCACCAGCGGTGGATTCTATAAAAGTATCTTTCCATTAAAAATTATTTCTTGCAAGTTCTATGTTTTCTATTATGAAGAAAATAAGATTAGTCTGTTCTAATGGTCTTTTATGAGTTGAAGCTAGAGTCTACTTAATGATGTGCTGCTTTATTAATTCCTTTTTTTGGTCCAGTTCCTGGAAAATGTACTAACAATCCACTTTCGTACCAGCACAGCCTGGAAACCTTACACAGATATTAGGTTATTAAAAACAGCAGTTAATAGTTTTCTCTCTCTAATCTCAGCTGAAGAAATGTTCTCTATTAATAAGCATTCCCACTGTGGGATTTACAAACACCGTGCCACTCTGTTACAGACTGCTCTTATGTGAACACTTGGGAATAAAATATTTAATTGTTACCAAATGCCCTCCCAGGTGCCTTGTGCAGATAACCTGTACAGCTGACATCCACAGGCCAAGGGAACTGGCCACTTCCTGATTTAAATCTCAAGCCAGAGCACCACAGAGATCCTCTGATGGATATGGAGTACAGCAGCTGCTTAAAAGAGCAAGAGATGTCTGCTCTCATCTCCTTGAGTGATGCTGATATGATGCCTTTATTCTCAAATTGCAGTGAGGATCTCCCACGTGGCCGAGGCAGGCAGCACAGGCAACGAGAAGGTTTACTGCTTTCAGCCTCGCCATTATGCAATTATCTCTGACTGATATACTGTTCCAGAATCATCTGAGCTGACAGCCATAAGTCTGTTCAATTCTCTATCAATTTGTGTAATATTTCTTCCTGTAATCAAATGTCATGTTTCTGATCTAGCCAGCTTGAGCTTACATTGAGACCACTGGCTCCAGCTTTTCCACGAGCCATGTGATCTCAGTGTGTACATAGAGAGATTTTCCTTGCTCTGAGCTCCATAAACAAAGAGAAAATGTATTTATTTGGAGTGCATCGGCCTCATATTTTTTCCTGCATTCCTGAAATATGTGGGTAAGCACATCTCAGGTGATGCCTGTAATCTGCAGTTTGCTGCCTACACTGCTGACAGTTCAGAGATCAAACAAGGACGTGTGAGAGGTGTGCTGATCACGGCAGGCCTGGTTATCTTCCATTTCCAGAGATGTGTAGCAGACTCCACCACTCAACAGCTCATTAATCAGCAGCCTGCTGCTCTCGTGTCTCTGCTACTCCACACTGTCAGGGGCTGTGTTTACATGAGAGCTCTCAGTGAAGTTGTTCCTAGGAATGGCACAAGTACCTGTCTGGCTCCTTTCCCGAATGTAGAATGTGCTCACTGATGAGCCCACACAGAGCTCTCGGCATAAATGGATGTCATTTCCCTCAAAACCAAAGAAAAGTTGGGCATGGGAAACAACATAAACACATCCCTCTCACCAGTTCAACTTGGAGTTCTGTATGAGTACTCCAAAAGAAGGAAACAAAACAGAGGGGCATTTCTAATATTTCCTAGGATATATCCTTTTTTTTTTTTTTTCTTTTTCCCAAACAAGGAGAAAAATAATTACTGTTTATATTCAGAAAAAAGAGTAAGCAGTCCCAGACCAAGGATAAACTCAGCTAAACAGAGGGAGCAGAGAAGTTTGGCTCTAAATTGGGCAATAATAAATGTGTACCTCTCATGTCCTAGCCTTGAAAAACAGACAGGTAAGTCACCTGCTAGCTGTTTGGGGAGCACTGTCTGGGACTCACACGCACTCACTTCTGCAGGCTGCAATTCAGGATGCACAAAATGAGGAGTGGGAGGCTTTGCCAGGAATGTCTGGGGGCAATAAAAATGGGACTACAAAGCAAAAACTCATGCAAAAATGGATAACGGTGGGGAAGTGTGACTTGCTTGACAAAGATTTAGCTACAATCCAAGAATTTAGCCTGTGTATTGAAAATGTTGTTCTCCATGAGGATTTTTTGCTAGTGAAGTATAGATACAATGTATGTGAATATATATGAACTGAAATATGAACTGAAGAGACAACAGTAATTAGCTCTAATTGAATACGAGGAACAAGATCAGACAGACCATCCATGAGCACAGAATAAGAGTCTCTTATTAACATTTCTCTGCTAGATTTCTTTTAGACATCTTACACTTATGATTTGCTGTTGTCTAAACAGCTGTTTAAAGAAATCCCCAAACCCCCTGTTTCCATAGAAAGCATGCAGAACAGTCCTTGGCCTTTCTCTTTTTCAAGCAAGCTCATATTGTGGGGCAATATATCAGCGTACTACGAACTCAAGAACTCTGGACAAACCCCGCATTATGGTGAGAATGAAAAATCACAGAATGAGGAGGTTGTCAGCCACAATGCAGGACCTTCCTGAGAGCTTGGTCTGGTCCCAAACAACAGCACAGGGGCCATCACTTTTAGGAAAACAGCTATCCCACTTGGAACACTTTGTCTGCTCTTAACTCTTCCACTCTCAACATTCTAATAAATCGTCAAGGAAAAGGCTTTCCATTATACCCAGCTCGTTTGTGTGGATTAGACACTGTGCCATTGATTGATCTGCAGAAAGTAGTCTCACTGAGGAAAGCTTTCTGCGTTATCATCTTCTGTTTCGAGAGAAAGAAGATGTAGGATGTGGTGGGATGTTGTGAAGATGTAGGAATTTCACTGTGAAAACTATTGTTCACCAAGCAATGTGACAGGGAGCCATCCCCGATCTGGTTGTTTTTTTAAAACAGCACCCATCTATTTTGCACACTTGATTTCTTATTTCAGTTTAAAAATAGACATTTTCTTATTTTAGAGATGGAAGAAAAGCAGCCATTATCTTGCCTTGCTATATCTACCAGTGGATATATGACAAAACTCCAGCGGGTTACAGCTCATTTGCTAAATGTGGCACAGAGGATGGTATCCACAAGAAAGTAATTATTTCTCTCTGATAATTTTTTAATACATTATTTGTCAGATATCTGTGCTCGAAGTCATATGTCAAAGGTCTGCTGTAAAGTAGTACAAATAGCAACCAAAAAAAAGACAAATTTTTAGGACTCTTGTACATTACATTAAATTTTCAGACTAGTAATAGAAAACACTGGATTAACTCTCAGATGGACAAGAACTATTAGCTCTTATTCAAATTCAGTCAATGGATTATGTTTTTTTCTTTCACAATTACTATCTGGTTGTTTTTCTAAGACATTTTAATCTCTTTCTTTTACTTCTTAGTTTAGATCATTGGCAGCCTTATCATTCTGTGCCTGCTGATGATACAAGAATTAACACTATCTTTGGCTGCTTGATGTAAAATTAACAACATTTCCAACATACTCCTGCCAGAAACACCAGCAAAGTATCACCATCGAATTACCCACCTAATTGCTTCCTTCTCATTTGTGCTTCAGAATAGTAACCAAAGCACTGTTTGGACTCTTTACCTTGTGTTTCCTACAAATGAATGAGTATTTTCTTTCCTCTTTGGTCAATAACACTGAGGCACACAAAGCTCACCTGTGCATTTGCCTACATCCACAAAGTCTGCTCCAAAATCCTGAGGGCCATTTCCAAGCCTGTGCCTTGCAATTCTGTTCTCCTTGCAAGAAAACTTCCGAATTCTGCTTTCTTACAATCTTCCCACAGTTATGTATGGGCACACAGAACACACAAAAAAGAGCATATGCCTTTTTCATTGGCTATTATTACCTGGAGAGTGCAAATCCCATGTTAAGAAAAGGAGTCACAAGGAAGGAATGAGCAGTGATGCAGCTGAAGGCAGGAGAAATTCCCCTACTTCACAGCTCAGGAGGGAATATCACCTTTATCCTTGTCTTTTCTGCTATGCCAGATTGGCTGATTTCATTTTCCACTGCCCTGCTTTTAGGAGATGGAAGAGCCCACACAAATTCAGCATGGATTGCTGGAACAGAACATCTATTTTTTGACAAGTTAATCAAAAGATTATAATTCCAAGAGGAAATTTTAAATCAAGAATGGGGTCTGTCCTGAATACTATTGTCCAAAATGTGAATTAGTGGCTGTATTTGGAACACATCTCTGCAAAGGACATCAGTTTGTCTGGCACTGATGAGAAGGAAATGAGAGCCTTGGTTTCCCTCAGTAGCACCCCAAAGTGTGAATGCACTGCCAGGGAATGTCCTGGCAGGTCCCTACCTCTGTAATCAAGGTCTGCAACGCCTTTGAGGTGATTATCACTGATCAATATTGGTCAGGTACTATCTGGCAAGGCAGTTGCCTGATTTTAACATGGTAGATAAAATTCTACATAGATATGTGCCACATTTTTTCTCAAGACAATGTTAAGCAAACAAAAGGGTACTAAATAGAAATATTTTTGCTTTGAAGCTGTTAAATTCATCATTGAGTAATGTGATGCAGCCATGTCATGGCACATATGCTTCAAACAAAAACCCCTAAATCCCTCAAAAAGGCAGAGGACTGAAGAGCATCCCAGATTACCATCCCGTGACTCTCAGCGCAATGTGTTATAAAAGAATATGCAGTTTAGGCAGCAGAATGCTATTTTCAGCAGGCTTGATCAAAAGTCATGAAGCCTCATTTCAACACAAAACATCATCTGTCACTTCAAAAAAAGAGAATGAATGATAATCTTTGTTTAAAAACTGCCAAGGAGTGATTCAACATTCATCAACTCCCTCCATTCTCATTAGCAAAATCTAAATATCCAATTTAGCAACCTTTCACTTTTCCTTTTTACATGATGGTGTGTTACCAAACTCATTTTATAGAGAATAATTGGTAATAATACCCCCCTTCTTTCTGTGAAATCCTGAGATGTTTCAAGAAATAATTTCCATTTCATCTAGAGCATTTTCCCTTCTGCAGTACCTGTGAATCAACCCAATTGTTTGCCTGTTTGAGAAATCATCAGTCTCTAGTGCAAAGCATCTCTTAGATGCTTTCATTACTCCTGAAAGCCTTACCTCCTGCTGGATGGAGTGTAATTGAGCACAGATGTTATTTGCCATGAATAGGCAATCCAAACTTCCAAACAATTGCACAGCATTGAGTTCCTCCGACTGCACAAATAAGATTCTTATTGTTTTTAATTTTTATCCACTGGGCTTGAAAATAGCAGCCACATGAAAACGTTACCTGAATTAGAAAAGCAGAGAAAGCACTGAATGCCCTGGGACTGCAGAGATTTGATGGTCTTGATCTTGCCTGCTTTGAAAAGCTCCTGCAGAATTCCCTGGGGTTTGGGATGGACCTTCTGTGGGGTACAGAAAAAAGATCCACTTTGTGTGCTCTTGGCGTGAGTTCTCCAAACAGAAACTAATTAAAATTTTGACATTTTAGAGTAGTGGTTGGTATTTAAATGGAAATATTTCCAGAGATCATTGCATTTGATATTGAACAATGCAATTACTGACATCAGAAATGTGTCATTTCCACTGAGGGGATTAGTGTGCTCAGAGCGATGTACAGGGCATATCAGCACTACTAAAGAGCAAAGAGAAAACCAAACCACATACTGAAATTCTGTAAATATCAAAAACATTCAAAAGGCTGACCTTTTATGGACATCCAATATCTTAGATACTTATTCTAAGTTTATCTGAAATAACAAGAAATCAAATTTGGAAGGAGGTAAGCCTGAGGGCAGGATTCTTGGCATTTCAGAATTCAGTTTTTTCTTCTTCTATAGAACAGAGAGTGCTCTCTGTCTAATTTTCATCCCACCAGAAATTTCCTGCACTTTTCAGTTGAGTTAGGAACCCCAAAGAACTTACCATTTAGGTTTCCAACTCTGCTGTTTTAAGCATTCTTATAAGGAATTCCTTGTGGAAAATATGTATTTCATTGAAGGCAAATGGATTTGTGCACATATGATACCAAGGTTTCACAGGTAAAGCATTCCTGGAAAGGCCATGGTGGAATATGGATGTGCTAAATTGACAAATTGACTCAGACATGTTTAGTTTCTGACACTCCCACATCTTGGCTTTTGCTAGAAATCTTGAAAAGAGATATTGCTAAAGCGCTTAGCTCATTCATTAATTATTTTCTTTTAGGTACTGCAGTGAGAAATCAAAGAGAAAAACAGGACCTGCTAAGTGGCTAATACATGCTAAAATTATTGTTCTAATCTACTTTTTTAAAAATCTTAACTTGAATGGGCTAGAAAAATTTCAGATGGACTATGAATACTCATCCTAGGGTTAAAAATTGCACTAAACTCACCATTTGAATCTGCAACTAAAAATCCTCTGCACAAACCTACAGGACACTCAGTGTTTTTTTCAAGTTTCAGGTCTCCTCCTCTGTGAGCTGAGGATAAAAGTCCCAGCATTGAGCTCCACTTGCCCACAGCACCACGGTCAAGCCACGCTGGTACCTTGCATGTGTCTCCTGTAGGAAAAATCACACAGGAAAAGAAGAAAAGTAAAAAGGAAATTACATAGCACATGTAGACAATGCCTGTCTATTCAGAACAAATGTTTTTTAGCTGTTTTCTGCCTTTGATATTTCTCTTTTGAAAAGGGAAAGAAGAAAAATATAATTGGCAGGGCTGTCAATAAATCACTGTAAAGAAGTATGGCAAGATTTGGAATGCATATGCTTTGCAGTTTTAACGTATAATAAATTTTTTTGAATATAATATTGGATGAAAAACTAGACAGCAAACTTCTGAATTTACCAGTTTTATTACATTTTTGTCCTTTTTAAAAAAGCCACGTGATGAGCGAAAGAAAATTAATACACAGCAAAAAAACCGTACCTTATCAGGTAAGAAATATAACCCAGCTGTTATTTACTTCTGTCTCCTCCCAAACTCCACACCTGCTCTCAGACTGTACTTAAGATCATTTTTGCAACACTTCCCCTTATCCTCTTTCATATGACAAACATTTGACAGTGTGTGAGTGTCCCCTGGCTATCAGTCAGAAGTCTTGTTCCTCGGGAGACTGGCAGCATCACATCGCTGGAAAGCAATCTGTCTGGTCAGTCAAGGATTTTCCTAGGGATTTTTTCAGGAAATACTATCAGAACCAAGCATGCAAAACTGTCTGTTAATGCAGGCAGTTATTCAAGTTTGGAAAAAAAACCAACAAAACCTTCATTACTGAATGTTGCAGTATTGTGCAATAACCTTTTAACAAGGCCCATTTGTCATGCAACAGCTTCATGTTCAGATATGGTGGTGAGCACATTTCCAAATGGAGATTTATTTCATTCCAAGCTCATCTCCAAACATCATACTTGGAGTTCCACCCTTTGATAAATCTGTTAGGTCTGACTTTATCCCAGCGGAGTTCTAAGCATGACTGAAATGTTGCAGTTCAGGAGAACTGGTTCCTCCCTAGTCGGGGTACCAAAGGCAATAGAGATGCTAAGGGGGTTCAGTCATTTCTGGAAGCACCTCTTGTTCTTTAAAACACCCTGAAGTTACCCAGGGTGACTATGGCCTGTTAGCAATCACATGTATCTGAGCACCAGCACTAAAGGTATGTTCCTTCAGCCATTTTCAAATGCTTCTATTTGTGCCAATCTTTTATTGCCAGGAAATGTGCACACTGTCACATCTTTCAGAAGCACAGGGATGCTGTTTGGTGGGCCACAAGCCCTTGGGGTCAGATTTTACGCACAGATATACATTTGAGTTTTAAGACTTCCTTAATGTCCTGTAACACTTTGTTTAGCAGCAGAAGGTAAGAGCTCAGGCACCTCTTTGCATCCGTAAACAAAATTAGAAGAGCTGCAGAAGCCTTAAAGCAGAATGAATAACAGCAGCACTGTAAGCACTGAGTAACTTAAGATTTGCATCCACACAGCGAGAGCAGCTCAAAGGAATGAAAATGCAGAAGCGTAATAGAACAAGCCCTGGTTCCTAATGTGTGCTTCTGTCACAGGAGAGTTAACATCTAATCAGTTATTTAAATTAAAATGTCTCAGCATCAAATATAACTAAATGCCTCAAGCAAGGGTATTTAGCCAGAAAATGCTAAAATACATATCAAAGAATATTTCTGGCTAAAGGGTATGAACTCAAGGCCCTAAAGGTGAAAAAAGGCTCTGAGCATTTTAGGTTTCAAAGCTGAAACCCTCAGAGGAGTTGATACATGCCAGATGCTGACGGGGTGTAAGGTTGTCTCTTGCCTGTAGCAGAGGAATGATGGATACAGGTGCAGGAGCTCCTGCTACTGTGTGATTAGGCTACATGTGGAAAGCAATAGCTGGAGGAATTGAGAAGAATTTGCAAATTCGGTACTGACTCACTGAGTAGGTCTTGTCTTCCTTCTGGTAAACCTGACACACCAAAAGTAAAAATTAAAAAAATCACTAGGTAAAGACCAAAATCAGTAGAAAATTTTTATCTCAGTTCCTTACAAAGTAAACACACTCAAGAACTCCTGGATGTGTATTCTGCTCTTCTAAAGGAGGGATGAGGGCATAATGAGAATGTCAGGAGTCATATGGGGAATGAGCTAAAACACCTGAATTCAGAATTGTTTATTACCTTGAAGGAAACTGAGTGGGATAAGCAGTCCAGTCCAGAAAAAGAACTTTGTTTCGCCTGTGCAAATTTACTGCATACTGGCAAGGTGGGTTAGAGAAGAACTGAAGAAAACAAAGTGCTGTAAGAAAGTGCTGCATTATCACCAGACTGTCATTAGCCTCTGGGGTTTTTTCATGCAGCCATGGGAAACATGCCTATCCAGGCTGCCACAGTGAGGACTGACAACGGCCTCAACCAGAAGCGATGCTGAATGTCTGCCATCATTAGAGGTGGTAATGACAAAACTGAAAGCAGATAGGACTCAGTGTCAGAAAGCACTCCTGGGACTAAAGCACAGAGCTGGGCTGCGGGACCAGGGAAAAGGTGGCACTCGTTTCTATGAAAGACAAGCTCATGACATCTGAATGAATCTCAGTCACGTGGAACACAGGTTGACATACATAAATCTGGGAAAAGCATGAATCTTGTCTCATTCATCTTATGTAGCTGAGACAGTTTTACAGTACACTATAAAAAATAGCAAGAAAAGGGTATGTTTTCACCTATCTCCTTTTCTGTCTCAAAGGCAGCAGCAACATGTGCTGTGAGCTCCTGGGGCGAGGGCAGGAGCACCACAGCAGAGCTGTGACCCCAACAGGGGCTGTGGGGCAGCACAGTCACCTTTAACTCACCACACAAGATGAGCTCTCTGCGCTTCAGCCACCTGGCTCTGTGTGTGTGAAAGCCACAGCTGGTAAGGGTACAGAGCCTGTGCAGTGTTAGACATGACAGCTTTTAGTCCTGGTGACCCCTTGTGCTCAGGAACGCCTGAATTTTGCCACGAGAGAGACTCTGCCTGTCTGTATCCGTGGCAGCTGCACGTTCCAGGGGGTTTGAAGAACACAGGAAGACATTGATGCCCAACCAGTCTCCAACAGAGCTCAGAAAAACCTTTCTTAAATATGATCTTCTGGAGGGCCGGACACAGACACTACCTGGATTCTAAAGCTCCCCTGAAATAAGATTGGAACAAAATATTATCTAACGTCCCTGTTCCAGATCCTACATTTTTAAAGAGTGAGGTGAATAAATAGTTAAAAACAGTCTAGACAAGTTGATTCCTTTTTTAGATGCTGTCTGACTCCATGGGCTCTGACAAGAGCAGACCTTCACCAGTTTTGAATGGAAAGGATGAAAAGAACTCATTCAGATTCAATCTTAAACCAAGACGGTGAGAGAGCTGCAAAATAAGCTTTTAAAAATCCGTTTGTGTGCATCACTCCAAAGAAAGAGTTAAGCCAAAAGAAGCTGACCTGTGTCAGTTGTTTCATGAGCTATCTGCTCTCTCCAGCAGAGCGTGGATCATTCTGGAGCAACCTGGATCCTTGTTATCCAAAGAGCATTACACTGATGTTGGAACTCTGAGGAAATGTCAGGACAGGGTTTGTTTATGAAGTGACGTGGAGTTCAAGAATCCTTTACTTTTGCTAATGATGTTCTGAAGGAAGGCAGGAGGATTTCAGCCTTCTGGCAACATGAGACACTGGGAGAATCTACAGAATTGAGAGACTCGGAGAGTAAAAGGAAATGTAAAAGAGAGCAACCCTTGCCATCTGAAATGAAAAAAAAAAAAGCTTTATAAATATATTTTTGTTCATAAACTAGGAATCAGAAAAGGGTCAACAGGGAGTCAGCCAGTTGCCCAAAGAGATAAGGGATAGAGCTTCTTTCTTCCCTGTCTCTTGTTTCCTGTCTATTTCGTGGAACTTTCCCTTCATCCTCTTTGTTGTATGATTAATATAGAGCTGTATGTTTCCTGCAGTAACTAAGTAGATTAGTTTCTTGTGAACAGAACAGCTGCTTTAAAAAGGCCCTGTATCACTCCTGAAAACAGGAGTTAGGCACCTAAGTAACTTCCTAATCTCTGTTGAAAATTTCACCCTTAGCAGACCGTGCGCTTCCCTTCCCCATCTGCAGACTGGAGATAAGAGCTGCTGAATGTGGCTGCTGCTGTCATCTCGGGAATGAGAGAGGCAGAGGAAAAAAACACCCCCAGCAGCAGCGAGCACTCCAGCTGGTGTAATGGCAGTGCTGCACTGATAGCATCCTCTTCGTGCACCGCAGAAAAATGTTCCTGCTCATCTTATCAACTCAAGTACAGTGCACTGTTCGACCTCCCGTGGCTTGTTTGAACCTTGTGGAAACCTATATATAAAATCATACAAATTAACCCGAGCACATTCCTGCTCCTGTCAGCCTTCCTGTATGCCAACGAAAATGAGAATTTGCTTAAATGGAAAAACAGGCAACTCTGTTTTCTACAGGATCCCTTGTAAGACAGTCCAAGGAAGAGCTGAGGTCCAAGTTCAGTTCCCTGCTAAGCAGAACTGGTGTTGACTGCTGTGTTTACCTTTCAAACTGCCTCTATCCATGCAAAGGAAAATAAAAGCAGCAGGCTAAAGTGTTATGCTGAACCTGAAAGCAAGAGTTTCCATCACGTGCTGAATGAAACTCTGAGTGGGGTCTAATTTGGGATAAACTACTGTAAAGCTCTAATAACATTCAGAATTTATGAGCATTTTCTAATCAGCTGTGTTTATTTCAAGCTATGCTGAAAGAGTGCCATGGTGTTTCATGTCTAACGCTGGACCTACTGGATGAGAACCCCCACTGGAATGGGAGAATTTGGCACCTGTTCCTTGCTCTAAATTTCATACCACCTCAGGTAAAAGTTCTGTCCCTTAGTCCTCTAGTTGTAAAAAATATTTGATATCTTGGCTGTGCCAGTGAGGAAACCCCTGTTTGTGATGGAAACCAGACTTTTTGGATATTTATCTGAAATCTGAGTGACCAGCAGACAGATGACCACATCATCCACGGCATGCCCTCAGATTTTGCCCCTTCATCTTGCTTGAGCAAGGCTCTCAGCAGCTGGAGGGCACCATCCCTGCAGCCTGAGAGACGGCTCAGGGATAATGCTGGGCTGATGTGCAGCTCTTAACGAGCAGAGAAAGAAATGCAGGGAGCCACTGAAACTTGAAGCTGCAGCAGCAGAGCAGCAGCCACACTAAAATGGGAGTTTTTTGTTCCCTCTTTCTAAAGAAGGAAACAGAGACAGTAGCTTGGATCTGATACTTGAAGCTCAAACTTCCATGCTGAGCAAACCATGAGTATCCAGAGTTAGACTTGAGGGGCTGTGGAGCTTCAAACCTCAGGAGTATGAACACCAGTGATGCAAATCACACAGAAACTGCTCATCTGGGCGAGCATACACTTGCTACCTTCATTGCCCCATAGCTTAGCATTTCCACTCCCTGAAATTCAGCGAGGAGCCAGAATTTATGCTGCAGTGTCGTTCCCGGGGGACAGTCAGTCCATGTTCTCACACGCGGGGTTTGGCTGAGACAGAGCTCATTTATTCACAGTCGGCAGTATGGGGCTGTGGCTTGGCTTTGTACTGGAAGGGATGAACAAAATCAAGCCTATCTCAGCCCAAACCAGCCCCCCACAGACTGATTAAAGGACATAAATATGGATTCAGGAATAATCCCTACCTGGGAATGAGAGGAAGCACCACTGTTCAGACAGGGTATTCCAGCCTTCTACTGTAGGAGAATACAAATGATTTTTTAATCAATGCAAGGCCGCATTGCATCCGTGAAGCCTCCCCTGTATTCTTGTGGCAGTGAAGCTTGCGCAGCTGGAAAATTTTTTAAAAAGCCATTACAAGAGGCATTTTGAAAGTTTGGGAAACTCTGAACAGTCTTAAAGACTAAATATTAATTATAAGAAGTATCATTCAAACAACTTATAGGACTCTGAGGTACTAATGAACTCTGTTAAGAGCAATAATCAGGTTACAAATTAAACTACTGGATTATATATTAGGCAAGCTTGAGTTTGTTGAAGCTTTCTGTGTAATGAGGTTATTTTTGCCTCTTGATACAATAAATCTAATTTTACATATTTATTATGACATCTTATTAAACTGCTTTATAGGAAGAACATTAGAGACACATTTTGAAAATCCTCAATGTCCAAGCTAATTTAAAAAGGCCATCAAGTACTCCTTTATAACATTATTATTTTTAAACCATTTGCTGGCAAAAAATAAATTTGAAAGAAATTAAAAGGGGAAAAAGAGAAGTGGTAGTTTATGCTGCATTTACAGTAAATTTATACATATTCATATTCATGTTAAGCCTTAAAGCCTGAATTTTTTATTTATATATATTCTAAAGTTCTTAAGTGCTTAATATTAGCAAGTACAAAGTAGTCATAACCACAGATTTTCCTTTTGCTCGTGTGCCTGGCAGTGCTACCCAGAGAGGCTGCTAAACTATTTTGGGGGCACTTTGATTTAAACTGAATTGAAAACTCTAAGTGAAAACAAGGACTGTGAACAGTGGGGTGAGGTGCTTTAGAATAAGGAAAGAGAAAGGAAAAGAAAGTTTCTCTGTGGACACCAGGTAGGGACAATCCATGTGCTCCTGTTGAACAAAACAAAGAAAGGCTGGAAAACACAGAGGTCTAGAGTTTTAAGCCAGAAATAAACACACAGAATCTGATGTGCATTTCTTGAAATAAAAGCAAAAATGGGGGAAAACTAGAGACCAAACAAAAAAACCTTAGGAAAAAAATCACCCCAAAATCCAAACCCCTTCCCCCCCTCCAAAAAGCCATCATAAGTTCTATCCTCCAATTAAAAATTGTAAAAACCTAATCTCAGTGTAAAATCAACATAGAAATAATATTCCATACTTAACTCAGTTTTCTCTATTTCCATTGATAGATTTAGTGTCTGGGTATCACATGAAATATCTCATTTCTGTTCCAATTCTAAGACAAAACAACTCTATTTGCTGTGTATCAAGCAACTAGCAGAAATTTTTCAGTCACCATTCAGTTATGATTCTTCATTATCTGTGTCGCAGATTATACAAACCTCTGTATCTGCGAGGGTGTAGAAAGTTCCTTGTTAAGTAAACACTAAGAAATGGTTAATCTGTTTGACTAACTCAGGATAAGTGACATGTTTTTGCATTGTAGGCATTGATTAGTCACTTGAAGTGTTTCAGGTTTTTTTAGTGTTCATCCCTTAGGAAAATAAAGGGAAAAGTGCGCCATTTGCAGTATTCCGATTTTCCATAAAGAATCTTGCTGCTTGCATAAAGCATTTTCTAGCAATTGTCATGTCTGGAGCAGCAATTTTCCATTTTTACTTTTCATTAACTGAAACTTAATAGAAATGAATGGGGTTTTTGGTTGTTTTTTTTTTTTTCAGTTTAGAATTTATGGATACGAAATGTTGTGTTTGCTGCTCAGAAAATGACTACGTTCAAATGCAGATAGTGACATGTGCATAAGACCACATAATGCTGCACAAGCCCTGATATGCTTTTGTCAAATGAGCTTCGGAGCCTACTTAAAAGCAAAAGGAATAAATGGAATATGAACAAAAGTTAGGTTGTGAAAAATGATACATATTTTACTATAAATACAATTGTAAATGCAACTTTATATGAGCATCCAAAGCAGGAAAAAAACTTGAATATGTTTTCTGGTGGCAGAACATCTCTACTGACATGCAGAACTCAAGCCTTCAGTCGATCCTCTTTGTTCCCATTGGCTGTAACAGCAGGCAAATTTTCTTGTATCCCCTCAGAGAATGTGACCTCATATCCAAAATCAAATGCTGCTGAAAACAAAGTTTTCGGTGACAAGAATTAATACTAAAGCGTTAATGATAATTATAACCACGCAAATACCGAAAGTGCAGCAAAACAATGCGTGCAGTAATAAAAAAATCCTCATTTTCCACGTACTCATAAAATATATTTAAACAACTATTAGGCCATCTCACAAAAACAGCCTGTGGATCAAAATGCTCCCCCAGCTGCTGCTGCCAGTGACCTGTGGATCAGCCAGCCCTGGCTGCCAGCAACCTGCCAGCTTCCCTTTCCCTGGAGGAGCAGCAGCTCCACGCTCCGAGGTGTGCGGAGCATGGCCAAACCTGCCATGTGCAGAGCTGGGATGCATCGAGATGTGCCTGGAGCTCGTTCTTCCCTAGCTCTGGGTCATTTCCTTCTGATTTCCATTCCATCCACCTCCCTTAAGGTGCAGTTGAGCAGCTCTGCTGCACGCCGTGAGCATATGGAAGCATCGCTCTACCCCCCACTTTTCCCAGCCTCGCTGATCGAGTGAAGGAATTGCTTGACATTTGTATTTCAGCTCAGATTCATTAGAACAGAAAGAGTGATTGTGGACAGCTGCTCGGAGCAAAGGTTGGTCCGTCCTCACTGGCATTTGGCCTGGCACACTCTGCACCAAAGATAAACTGCCATCAGACCTGATCCATGCACTGTAATTCCCCTCCCTTCCGAGGGAGGACCCATCCAGCATGCGCAAACTTCACGAGGAGGATTCTTTACCCTGCAAGTCTGTTGTGAGAATTTTTTTGCATTCATAAAGCATTTTGCAAGGTGCAAAACTATCACCTATAAAGTAAATACCTCGTAGGAGCCTCAGGAAAACCAGCCTCCACACCTTCTCTAATATACCCCTCAAAATGAACTCTGGACGTTTCAAGCATCTCCTCTCAGAGTTCCTAACCTGCCCTGGCAATGCAATGGCAAGAGGACATTATCCTAATATATTCTCCTAAGGAGCAGAGAAAAAAAATGGGTTTCAAGTGACAATGAACACAGCTGCAGAGCTCTGTGTTGTTTGTCATTTCTACTGTCAGATCCTTGCGGGTTGTTTTTTTTTTTTCCATACAATTTGATTTATTCATTCTATTTCTGTGTGTCATGTTTCTACAAGCCTCATTACACGGCTATGGAGAAAATACTGCAGATGAATTTTTGTTGTCTGAAAAATGAGAATGCTTTCCATGCTAAATGGTTCAAGGTTTGTTAGGTATGGAAGTTATTATGTAAAAAGAACTCTCTTGCAAGAAACTCCAGCTTTTTGACACCAGGCTCTTGAACTTCTACAGCTAATGAAGGATTCTACATAATGATATCGAGTCTGCACATTCTTTTGGTAAAATATAAATAAGCAAGAAAAGGACATGTAAGGAAATTTTCCTTGAAATAGAAATGCATAAAAGTAATTGAATTATTTGACCTTTGAATTTCTTTTTTTTTTTTTCCTCCTCAAAGGATCACCTTAAAATTAAATCTTTAATGCTGACTGAAGTAAGTATGATTACAGTTTTATAATCCAGAGTGCTCCTGTGTATCAGGTTTTGAAGTGCTTCTGAAGCCCAAGGTGAAGTTTATGCTATAGGACTTAACTTCCACATCTTTTTTCATAGGTGCATTCTCAGACTCTCGGAAACCAGATTTTTGTGTCTGAGGAAATGAATAAAATTAATTCCTACTTTTGACTAGCTCTGAACTGCGAGCTGAGCACACAAAGCACCACAGAGGCACAGAGATCTGCTTCTACCCATGCTATGCCAGTGCATGTGCACACACACATGTGAATATCTGCCTTAATTCATGGCTAAACCAAGCCTGGTAACCATTGGCCATTTAAAGACAACTCCTGCTTTGACTTTATATGTAACAGAAACAGATTAAAGTTTTCTTTCCAGGAGCAAAACTACAAAAACCTCTCAGACTTACAGATGTGCCTCATTGCTGACCCTTGAGCCTGAGTCACCAGTACCGAGGGAAAAGAAAGACTGAGCTTTTTCCCTTGATTTTTCCTCCATGTTACAGCTGCTGGTTATTTGGAGAAGCCATGGATATTTTGGGGTGTATTCAGCTTTATTGTATCCCTTCCTGTGTTAACAGAGACAGGTGACTTGTTTAGTTAAATAAATGTGCATACAGAAGAAGTTTATCTGAGGACTCCATACATTGTTCTGTTACCTATGTACATACCAGTTTCATTAGGACTTACATTCATACTGCAACAAGCTATTCCTGGTTTTATTCTGCCTTTGCTTAGTGAATAGATGTTCTATTAAAATGTTCTTTTTTGCCATTCTGCAGATATGACCTTGGTTGTGTTTAATGACTGAGTTCTTGCAGGTTAAGAAAAGCCTTTCATTTCAAAACACCACGTGAAATCTCCTCACCTACAAGGAGAAAATGTTCTGTATTCCTGTACGATAAAAATAACTCCACAGCTGTGCTTTGTGAAGCATTAGCAGAGCTGAAGTTATTCAAAATCCTGTATTCAGTGCTCCCCTCAACCTTTCTGAATCAGAGAGAATGAAAGAGAGAGATACCCAGAAGGGCAAAGCAGCACATCAGAAATCTGTGCTAGAAATCTGTCACCAGGACTGCAGGCTTTGCTACAAACAGCACAGCAGTCAGCAGTGTGGGCAGCCAAAAGAGCAAGCAAGGTCACTCGAGAAGCTGCCACCACAGACCTAAAAGCTGCTGGAGAAAGACAGGAATGGTAGCAAGTGCATTTAAATACACCCAGGGGTCATGGTGTGCGCTGCTGCAGAGCACCAGGACTGCCACTCCGTCAGGGCTTGCTTTACTCACTGCCCAAGGAGTTCAAGAGATCGGTGCATTTGCTTCTTTGCAGGTGGAACAGAAGCTGCCCGTGCATCTAAATGTTAAAATGTTGAGTTTTATTTTACATTGTGACATGTGGCCAGCAGGCCATGAGCTCAGCCACCACAATAAAAAAAAACCAAAACAGTTATTTCTCATGTCTCGTTTATCTCGTTCATAAAAACAGTGCATCCTTTGAGAGTGAGGCACATGAGAATGCAGCACATGTATTTGGACTTGGGAGAAAATAAACGAATGGATCCCCCAGAGAGAAGTGGCAGAATGTGAAATGCTGTGACAAAATCCTTTGTTCATGTTCTGTAGACAAGAGTGAAGGCCATGTGTATGAGGTGTTTTACTTCCATGGCATGAATCCAGCAGTACCAAGGGAACTGGGAACTTTCCTGGTCACAAGAGATGAATGTAAGCAATTCAACAGATGTGCTTTCTCAAGAACTGTGTATTTCCCTGTTTAGCTTGGGGAATATGATCTTAAAATCACATGGAACTCTATCAGAAAAGACCTCCTGCTGCTTATTGAGGTTGTACAGAGAACATCAGTTCATCAGTGGCTTATCCATCTTAAACATCTTATTAGATGTTTGAGACTGGAGCTGTAATTAACTTGTTAAAAATTTGGGTTTATTGGATATAAGAGTTGATTTGAATGCTCCATATGATTGATTCTACTGAGGCAATAATTGTGTTCATTACTCCCTTTTCGTGTAGAGTCTTAAATTCTCTTCCTTACTCGGAAATTTCTTTTCCTGGAATTCATTCAGATACCAGGTCCTTACTTACCTATGAGGACAGAGGAACTGAACAGAGCAGCGGTCGTGAGACCACATTAACTAAAGAAGAAGATACAAAGACCTTCTAAGCTCTAAGTTGGTAAATGAGAGCTGTCTGATGTGAGATAAACACTGGGGGTTTTTTTCTGAACAGATGGCAACACCAAAAAATGTTACAATTTTATATTTTCTTTCTTATTCAAATCACTCTGGAGTTATCATTGGAGAGAGAAGATCAGGAAAATGGACAAAAGCTGAAACAAAAGCTAATAGCTTTTAACACTGAGGCTCATGACCACCATGCTTTTTCAATCAATCTTTTCATGAGCACTACTAATCAAGCACTAATTGTCTGGATTTCTTGTTAATGAAACAGGTGCACAATGGTTCAGTCAGATATTACCTGAAACATTTGCTTGCTTTTCTTTCTCAGTCATTGGCAGAGACACTGAACTGAGAGCTGCTGATACACCGGTCTCTGTCAATTTGAATTAATCAAATTTTCACACAGAGAACTGAGGGCTTCCATACTACAAGACTGATCCAAAGAAGAATGTCCAAAACAGAAAACTAGATTATTTTAATTTCTATAGTTTCAGTGAATAAATGCAGCATTTTTTCATTTTGATATTGTGTTCTGATAATAATGTCATATTTTTTCTATTTACCAAACATACATAATTTAACTATTTTAATATTGTGATATTATATTACCTGTGTATACCTCAATTAATTTACCTATTTTAATTTGTCTTTTACTGACATTAATTTGGTTTAAGAGGTATGTTTTAGAAAGATTTTGCTAAAAAGGTAACATCATGGTTTTAGTCTTAAAAAAAAAAGTCAGGAAGAAACTGATTTTTTTCCCCATTTTTTTTGCATTCCCCCCCCTAAACTCAGAACTCCCCCAAAAATTAAAATAAATTTCATTCACAACATTAAAGAAAACCCCTTATGTTTCTTATGCCACCCTTAAGCCATAATTTTTGCTTTGCACTTTTTATCTTCTTCAACTTGCTTTCTATCTGACAAATATTTCAGACAAGTTTAGCTACTGATTTCTGATCTTGCAATTTGAAATACCTAATTCGAACACCCACAAAGCTCTGCCTGCAAAGAAGGGAGAATCACTGGAACTACAAGACCAGAGACTAAAATTTCATACAGTTTAGATACATTTTCAGATACTGGCCTACCAAGTGGTACTGGCATAAGAAATGCTTTAGCAGCTCTGAGATGCAATTTCTCTGCGACAGACCTGGAAGGTGAAGTGATTTTTAGAAGCTGTAGCAGCTGAGCTGATATGGGGGATACCTTCTCAAGGGGCACTATCAAATCAGGATACAACTGGAAGACTACCTTGCTTTATTTTTTATCTCTAAATATCTCACTGTATAGCTCACTACTTGAGAAGTATGTTGGAAACTTTTTCTGCCTCTGAAAAAGTGATCTCCCTTACTACTTCCTCGCACTTCCCATTCCTCTGAAGTAATGATTGAAGAGCTAAATATTCCACTAAAAACAAGTAAATTGGGCCTTTACCTTTTTTTTTTTGAGATGCATTATAAAATCCTACAAGAGATTTTATTGCACCCATTCCATTACATTCTGAATGAATTTTGAAGCCTAATTTTGACACTAAACTAGGACAGAATAGAGAAATAACATATTCATTTCGCATAAAAGCTTTGTTCGGACATTACTTTTCTGTATGAGGGTTATACACTATTTTTTAAAGGATGGATTTGAGCACAGAGTGTCACCCCCAGGGAAAAGGAGGCTCAGGGACACAGGAGAGGCAAGACCAGTGGTAAAAAATGACCGGGTGCTGTGACAAGGCTGGCTGGCTGAGAGTCTCTGCGTGGTCTCAGAAGTGATGTTACTGCCCGAAAATGGGCAAAGAATATAAAACCAACGTTATGATGTTAACTGGTGTTAAATCCAGGGGAAATCATGATGGAGAGCTGAGCTCTTCTCTTGACATAAACTGTTGTACAGGTTTTGCTCCGCACGATAAGAAAGGGCAAAGGTATAGGTAATTTCCGTGACTCAGCACAATAACCTGCCCATTTCCTCCTTTCATCTTAGTAACAGATCCTTTTTCCCCACCAGGGCCATTATTTCCCTTCAGCTGACATAAAAACATAAAGCAAGCAAGTGTATTCAAAGTGGCAGTGCACCAGTCAGGGACTGAAGTGGCAAAAATAAAAAAAGATGCTTTCAGAACTCAGCTGCTTTAAGAGACACAGTATGAAGAACAGGCTTCAAAAGACAGGGCTTTGCTTTTGAAAAACCTCTCACATCTCTGTGTTAGAGAACCAGGTCTGGAGATTTTCAATCTCTTAAAGACCCAAACACCATAACTTATCACAAGAAAACTGGTTGGTTCTTTTTTCCTTCTTTATGCAGTATCAATCATAATTCAAATGGAACTTATTCAATTTTTTCCATTGTTGGCTTGCCAGTTTGGCTTACAGATTTAGCTTAGTTTTCAAATTAACTATTTATGTAGCAGAGGTGAATGAATAAGAAGCAAATAACATCTTTATGTAGCTTATAAGTTGAAAAAAAAATTGCAGCTTAGTTTTGACCATTTTAATTTTTACATCTGTAGCTGTAGCTGGGATAAGAAATACAGTGAGGAGGCATTAAAGTATTGAAAAAAATCTCCGCTGAAACAGTTAGGAATCTGATTCTATCATTTTTCTTGTTCATTAGTGCGTATTTCACAGAATGATTTAATAGGAATAAAGCTTAGCTAATAACTAAATTTTGGATGTTCACTTGAAAGGCACCAGTTAAACCTTCAGTAACACAGCACATTGATGCCCTGACTGAAGAACAGAACACTAACTGGGAAAGTATTTTGGTTACCATATTTTTTCCACACATGACTTGCACATTACTTGTTCAAAAGCTGTGATTGAGCAAGAGGGTTTGTGCTGACAAGCGTTAGGAAAAGGAGTGTCACCTGAACTCTCTCTCCCAGACCAGCCAGCCCTCTCCAGCAGAACTATCACAGCCTCACACTCTCCCCTCTGCCAGCATGGATTTCAAGCCTGAATTGAAGTTTTGGGTTATCTGCAGATGTAGTTGCAAATTTCAGGAGTGGAAGGGTCAAGCTGTTTACAAGGCATTGCTGCAAATAAAAAATAGCAACCCTGAATTGTGGCACATATATTAGTGGCATTATTTTTTCTTAGATTTTTAAAATGTTTGGTTTCAGACAAGAATATCCCCAAATGTAATTGAGTTCACACAATGTTTTTTTATGCTCTCTTACCTGACCAGCACAAATGAAATAAACCAAATTTCTGTTCCACTTTCAGTCAATCCACAATTATTCCAATATAAGCAAAACCCACCACATGAATAATTTTGAGCACACACATGCTGTTAATCTTGAATCAAACTAGAATGCTGTCAGACTACTTCATTCTGTATTTTATCCCTTCTGGGTCATATTCAGAAACAAGAATTGTCTTTCAAACAAATGGCAGAAGCTGTACTGTGCACAGGCAAGATGCTCTGGGGACCTGTATCTGTGGACATTTTTCAATATTTTGAGGTTAGAAATGTGCTTTAACCATTATATATTTTCATTTCAGGCTGTACATGTTTTAAAAGTCCTGTAAAAGAAGATTACACAAAATGAACTTTTCAGAAGAAATCAGCATCAAACCACCCTCTGATTTTTTTAAAATGAGAGTTTAACTTTCTTGTTCAGTAAAATACACAATAAATAACCCAATAACATAAATTAGCCATGTAAGTCACGCAATTTAGCCCCTAAGGCTAAGTACCATTCTTGCTACTTTGAAGATTTGAGCAACAAGGACACTAAGGCCAAAATAAAACATAGTAATGAAATGTAACATGTATGAACACAAATAGTTGTTTCAAAACTCATTTTGGCAGTTGAAGGAAAAACAAGCCACAGATTTCTGCATGCCTTTAGCACTCTGAGAGCAAAGATTCTAGATTTCTTTTCATGCATCAAGAACATCTGTGACAATTAAAGGCTATGCCATGTACTTCCATCGAGTTGTAATGGCAGCACAACCACAGACAGATGCTGAAGACAAACACTGCCCCTGGATTTTAAGACAAAATCTCTGTGTAATTTTTACTGCACCAACACTTTACCCATTTGGTATGGAAACTATGCCAAACTGGGCCCTGAGGGGTCAAAAAGTTCAGCCCCAGTTCTCAAGGGAGTCTGAATATGTGAATCACTTCCTAACGTTTTTGTGTTTGCCTTTTGAGGATGCTTCACCACATGCATGTGTTTATAGCTCCCTAGTTTTACAAACTTGCTTATTCTAGTGGAACATTAGGGAAAACAGCAGTTTAATTTAACATCTCTGTTTATCACAGACTTAGTTGTGTTACAAGACCTTTCCAATTTCAAACTGAGTGAAACAAATAAAACATAGGTGCCAGGTTCATTAGCATTTAATGAATAACAAATTAACTTGCCTCTGCTAGTAATCTGAACTTGTCTTACTCCTGAGTTTTTCAATTATGTTATCTTCTTTCATGCAAATTAAAGGACTACACAAGCACAATTAGATGTGGCAGCTACAAACAACTGGAAAAGAGCTCAACGAAATAAATTACAAAACTCTTCTTTATTCCAGCCGAGCGTGTATCAATTCAGATAACTGGCAGCCCTCCTCAGCTTTTATCTATTGCAACCCAGACAGGAAATAGGCATTAAGTTTGTGTTTCTGTGTGAAAATAAACTAGGACTTGTTCCTCCCCTCTTGCATTCCCTCTCCTACTGCTTATGAATTCAGTTTCTTAGTGTTAAACTGATGCATAGCCTAGTTCCTCTGTTTGACCCAGATCTGCTCACTAGCATCCATAAATATGGACCCCCTTGCTGATCTTAATGAATTCTCTCTTTATGACATTATTTGTCTAAAGACATTCAACATTTTTCTTGAGTTTCAGTTATATTTGCCTTTAGCATCTCAAGTCCCTGCTCTTTTCCCTCAGCAGCCAGCTACAGGGGAGCAGAAAGCTACACCATGGGGAAGCTTTAAACATAGATTTTTTCCATCACAAAAATAATTTAATTGTATTTTTCTCTAACACCTTGTCCTATTTGTTCAGAGGCATACCGTTGCATAATTTTGGCTGTCATTTTTGAGTGATGTTTTAATTATAAATGTCATGTTCCAAAATGTTTCCTTGCTCTTAATAGGGCAGTGACTGTTCTTTCCATTTAACTCCCTCTAATACAGGAAGAAAACAAAATGTCTTGAATTAACAATTAGCATTGCTTCAAAACAAGAGCTCTAGAACATCTTATAATAAAATGGTAATTTAGATTTAGTAGTAAACTTTTTCCAAAAAATCAAAGTAATTTACTCAAAATTCCACTGCTGCTTTCCCTTTGCTAGTGGAGGTAAAACATTTGAGCCTCCTTAGTTAAATTATACCACTCGTAGATGATGTTTGGCACCTCTGAAAAGCAGAGTATCCAACAACCTGAACCATTAAACACGAAGGGCCCACGCGCCGAACCAATGCTTCTTTTTGTATTTCTTTCTTAGACAATTCTGCCTGCAGAGCTCATGAAAGTTTTTTACCTGACAATGTTCAGCAGCTGGCACCTACAGAGAGAGTTTGTGTACAGCCAGAGGGGAACAGCCCAAAGTGGAAGCTCTGGAAAATACATCATAGCTCTGCTGCCCACCCACAGTTTTACTCCACAAAGCTCAGCCGTTGCACCCCGTGAACAATGAAGGCACAGCTGACAAAACACTCCACCTAAGGAGAAAATGGGAGATCTCAAAACATATTAATAAGAACAAAGTAGAGTAATTCACAGGCTACAGTGTGGAAGAAACAATTAGAAAACAAATAAATGGCCCTGCTGTTTCTGGTATACAAGAGGATAAAATAGTTGTTCGGCAGTTCTGTGTTGTGGTAGCGCAGTAAGGCTCTGCTTTGGGGTTAAAATTAGAATAACCTATTTAACAGGAGCAAACCCAAGAAACTACCCTCCACATGCCACCTCTTTTAGTTTAGTAAACCTTGTCTTTAAAAGGTTGCAAATATACTTTTGACCTTGAAAAAACTATGCTCAGATGCCATAAAAATCATTTAGGTTCTTCCTGTGTTCTTTCAAGAAGACTGGGGATTATTTCTGTGCTCTTCTAATAGAGACCTTTCAAAAAGAGATGGCCATATGTCCAGCAGGTCTTTGTAATTTTAGGGGATTAATTAGACTTCTGCAGCTAAGTAACTTTAGAAGCAAAAATCAAGATATTTGGTATCTGGAGTTTAACTGTTCAGTATCAAGGCAGTGCTGACCCTCTCCTGAGGCCTTAATTCAGGCCACAGATAAAATTGATGTCTCAGGGAGCACTGCTGGCCCTTTCTGCATCCTAGAAATCAAGCAAAATTATTAGGTTTGTTTCATAATGCCTGGAGTATTTTCCAGGTATGCCAATGACAGACACTACCAGAGCAAGGAAAGCAGGTTGATTCGACATGGAATTAATCTTTAAAAGAATGAGATATTGGAGGCCTTTTCCTTTCCAGGCACTACTTATCAGCAGCAGTCACTGACATAACCAGGGGTAACCAGGCCATAAAGAAGCTGTGACTTCTTCGGGGTAGCATTTTTTTCAGACAATCTCGCAGCAGTTTACTTCTGCCTTGTACTTAAATACACATTTAGGGCAGTGCTGCATCCGTTATAATTTCTAAGCCAGTATGGAAAGTGATTTCACAGCAGGAAGAAAACTGTAGAATCTGCAATCCAGTGCAGCAGCACATTGAGCTGTTGGTTTGTTTTTTTGGTTTTTTTTTTCCCCTGTAATATCTCATTTCCTTTCATGCTCTAAGGTTCAACAAGAACAGATGTGAGATGTTGTGATCACTGCTTTTTCTGCAAGGAGAATAGTTCAATGGTTCTGTATCGCAGGCAACAGCTTCCCACGCTTATTTCTCTGATCTTATCAAGGTTGCAAACTATCTAAGCAAAAAAAAAAAAAAGCATTTTGATGTTTACAGCCTTCTTCACAGTTTTTTGTTTTACACTGATTAGCAAAAGCAGCAAGATTTTATCTTGATTTTTAAGTGTAAATTGGAACATTGGTAGCATAGGAAACCATGAGCAGACAAGTCGGCTTTGGAGCTTTTTAATATTAATAGAGAAGTCTGCAAAAAGTTGGAGATGCACAGGATGTGAAAGATTGAAAGTACATTTCAAATGAGGACAATTAAAAAACCCTTCAAAACAAAGAGAGTAAATTAAAACAAAGCACGGGGTTTCAGAGAGTGAGAAGCAGCTACAAGGACACCCACCCATGTGTTTGTTAGGAGTTACACATGTCCTAGCCCACCTTCAGGGACTAGATGAGACTTATGGTTCAGTGTATTGACATCTCTGTCCCTGCCAACTCCTACAGGCAGTACCCAGCACCTTAAAAATGTGCTCACAACAAGATTAGCTTGAGCGTTGAACCCTTGCATCGCGTCTCATTTCACCTGAAAAAGCACAAAAGCTCTACTTGCACGTTGCACGTCTACTTAAAGATTAATTTCATCGAGCTTCGGACCCACAGATGGAAACACGAGCTGTGCCCTCACTGAGAGCCCACTGTGGGTAAAGCTCAGTGTCCTCTGAGGGCAGAAACACAGATTTCACTCATTGCAACCCCATGTAGAAAGCATCACATCTGGGAGTGCAATGTTGCTCCTCAGTGCCTCATTTCAGAGCTGAATTGTGTCGATGACAGTCAAATACAGAGTGTAAGGGCAGAATACTCTTGGATTTTTTGCCCTCTTCCTACTGATGGTTTGTATCACGTGTACCTGATAATGGCTCTGCTCATTCTGAAGCTGTAACCCTGTTAGCTGCATTCAGGAATCACCTCGACGTGATTGTCTGCTTTATTTTTAAATGTATTTGTCGTTCTCTGTAACCAGAACAAAGTTATGAATTATCAAATGTTTCTAACAGCATATTTCAGTCAAAATTTAGTTGATCATGTTGATTTAGTTTTAATTCAGTACAATTGAAGCTACATTTCAGATTTCCTCTCGGTGGCTGAAGTCGCACTATTTCTGCTCTGATTGCCCATCCCAATTCTCTACCATGGCTTTACGCTTTTAGTAGATTCTTTTTCTTGTGTCACATTGATTTACAGCTTACTCTGGGAAATGCTCACACTTCAACATTTTGATTAAATTACGGGGTTGATTCAGATATATTCCTTACCTAGAAATTCTCTTGGCTTCAATAGGAATTTGCATGTGCAAGGAATGCAAAAGTACATCACGTTCATAACTGACACAAAGAAAAATATCACAGCTCTTTTACTGGGCACTTCCTGATTTTCATTCAATTCCATAGAATAAATTGATGGAAATTATTATTTTTACTGGTTCACTCAAATTCTATTAAGTATAATCTTGCATATTTGAATAGCTTCATTAACTGCTTTGGGGAATATCATACAAATATGTGTTTCTTGAGAAGCATAATCTTGGGATTGTGTTTTCTGTTCTGTTTTGCACAACTCTTTAAAATAATGATGAATTTCATTGTACTTTTTCAGCTCATCTCTTGGATCTTTCTCTGCTCTTTTGAGAAAAATGCCTTCATTTCTATATTTTTGTATACATTGAACTTGGTTTCTATGTACATTTCAGGTGGGCCTTTGGTCTTCATCACTTAGCCTTGAGTTTGATGAAGCTTCGTTTTCTTGAAGACAGATAATATGCAGTCATTCATCCAACAATCAGTAAGAGAATTAAAAGCAAGAATAACTAAAAACTTGTATGAAAATAAACAGAGTAATTGACATCTCATAGGTACACTTTGGTTTTGCTTTGTCTGACATTTTTCTGGTTGGAAATCTCTCCTTGCCACCTGCACTCTCTAGAGATTTTGGATTTGTTTGAGCAGATATGGACATTTGTGCATGCAAGGGCATAAGAGCACAGATAGAACTCTCCCCTTTATTCTTCTAAAGGTAGACTTTTACAGGAAAAGACTTAAAAGAGGTTGGCATAAGAACTCATTTTAAAAAAAATTTAAAAACTATATTAACTATCAAATACAGATAAAGTTCTACTCTTTAAAGTCATGTGTATTTTCCAGATTTTCTGCTTATTAAAAGCATTTTTGTGCATACTGAAAGCACTGTATCCAAAGAGACTCTGGCACTTTATGTCTCCATTCCTTATACTAAGGAAGATTTAAAAATTCCGTGGGACATGAGCACCATCATTCCGATGAGCAGAATTCAGCTTTGAGACAGAAATTCCATGAACACTTACCAGCTTACCTATTTTCTCCTTTTGTTTTATCTTTCTACAAATAATTTAATTCTATTTTCTATTTTTCTAAAAAATTCCCTCAAAAATAGTCTGTAATACATCGGCAAAAGCCTCAGAAAAGGACACAGAGATTTTAATCACAAAGCCTTAAAAATTATTCTTAAAAGAAATTTCAAAATGGAGTGGGTTTTTTTCATTGAAAAAAAAAGAAAAAAAAAAGAAAAAGAAAAAAGTAAATCTTATTGTGCTCCTCTCCTTTCTTTCACCCATTGTACTAGGTGGATTAGTTCACTCAGGGAACGAAGAAAGTGTAAAGTTCAGATGGGAAAAATGCCAGACTCAACTCCTCCGTAGGACTTAGAAGTTTGAGGTTTGGTGAACAAAGTAGCACCACAGCCTAACCCTCCAAGTCGCTCAGTGCTCATTTGGAAGATGTTTGTTCTTTTATGCCAATTGTTTCAAAATTTATTTCCTTATTCATTCCATGCTGATGAAAGGCTCTGCGAAGCAACAGCAGTAAAATGCTTCTAAAACACTCACAGGGTTTTATATATAAACAGCTGGAAAGTGAGCTAAATTGAGAATTGCATATGCACTCTGCAGAGACTGAAATTTTAAAGTGACAACTGATGCAGTTCAGGGAAAGCAGGAAAGTAGCCATGAATAATGGAATTAGATGAGATACAGTCAAACCTCTCATTCAATTTCCATCTTTAAATCACTAAAATTATTTCTAGCAGTAATAGTATAGGAAGTCATATGCTGTTTCAGCAATCCATTCGTATTTAATTAAACTTATAAAGTATAAGTCCCAAGTTATCATTTTTGCCTTTTTGATTCATGCTATGGTTCATTTATTTTAATGCCTTTGGGAGTTTTGCCAGTTAATAATGGAAGAGGTCATTTTGTTATGAATTTCTTTTTGCTTCCCCATCCTATGTAGGTATTTATTTTGTTCACAGCGAAGGGAATTTTCAAATTTCAGAAGGGCTACCAGTGGGCAGAGCCACTGCCAGCTCTGGCTTGCAGCAGACAGAGAAGTTCTGAACTCATAATGTCAGACACAGGGAGACAATTTGCACATCGCTGATCTTTGATGTGTTTGATAAAATGTGCTTCTGCAACTGATGTGCCATAACCTATCAACATCTGCAGGGAAGTTCTCGCTAGCAAGGCACCATCCCTGTAGGATCTGCAGTCAGCAACTGAAGCTCAGTCATGCTCTCTGTTCATATTTTTTTCCCCCCTGGGTGTTTCTAAAACAATGCATTTCTAAACCAATACCCTTAACAGCAAGATGCAGCAAAAGTAATGTTTTCCTTGTTGATTTTTTTTCCCCAGACAAACTGAATCAATGTTCATCAGAACAAACATCATGCTACCAAAAAAAATCCCCAAACAGACATTTTTTCAAGGAAGGGACAGGGGAGGGAGGGGAGGAGACAAACAGCCACTGTTTTAATTGACTACACAATGCCTCCTGATAGTAGGAGATATGTTGTGAGAAATCCTATAAATACATTCAACACCTAGAAGATAACATGGCCACCTGGTTTCCCACGTATAAGAAAGAGGGACCACACTGATAAACTTTAGCAGCCAAATCAGACCTTCCCGCTGTGCTTCCTGTTACTGTAAAATAGGATTTATATAGCCAAGTAATGGGTCTAGTAGATATATTTCCTCAGCAATATCTATAAAACCACAGCTTTAGTTGCCTTCCAGAGAGGCCTCTGACTTTGCTTAGTGGCCATTTCTCATTTCCATCTTTGGAGATCCATGCTTCAACATCTGATTGTAACATATCAGTAAAGACTACTGAAAAATTCATTGCAACACTTCTCATTAGGCAATAAATGTGAATAAATTGATACAACATAGAAATTCTTATATTTCGAAGACTTGAGGATAAATTATCCTTCACTGGATTCTACTCTCTGTTATTCAGGAATTCTGATAGCTGATGATTGTTTTCCTAAGGTTTTCAGCTAAAACTGGTATCCTGGCTTAGTGGCACTTAAATAATAAGAAAGAAAAATTGTTTAAACCCATCAAACCTATGTTTTCCTTTCACCAAAACATTCAGGAACACTAAATACTGAAAAGAAAATCCACCAGCAAAGTGCACAAGTGGAATGATCACCAGTGCCTACCTATGCTTCACTTTAACAACAAACTATTCTTTTTTTTTTTTTTTTTCTACATTCTACCAAGCACAACAGCTTTTGACCATCTTCCCACCTCCAAGAGACACACTGAGACCTGCTGAACTTGAACCTTTGATTTGGACAGAACATTTTTACCTCTGCCAGCGGCATTTGAACCACTGTCACCGTCAGTTGCACCCTACGGTACCAACATAAGGACCAGCGAAAGGCTTGGGGAAGCTGACAGGAGAGGATGGGGTTTGACTCTCTTTGGAGGCGACACTTTGGGATTTAACTAACATGCTGTTGAAACAGCCACAGACAGTCTAACCTTCTTGGAATATATTAGTCTACGCTGCCACCGTGAAGCATCCAAATTAAATTCCCCACAGGGATTTTTAACTGCCATACTAAAATGTACCAGGGATTTTTTTTTCCTAGCAACAGTGACTGCAATAATGACTGTTGAATTCGGTTTTGATAATGACAGATGTTACAAAGACAAAACAGGAATGCTTAATGAGATTTTGGGTGCCATATCCCAATTTCATATACTTAACATATTTTGAAATTGGTTAGCAATAAAACTGTTCCCTGCAACATAAGATACCGCTTTTCTTATTATATTAGATAAATTTTCCATGTTGCATCAGATTCTGTCTATAAGTTGCTCCAATTCAGAGCCTTTTGCTTGAAGCATTGCAAAAAAATCTTTAACTTCTTGTGGTGATATCTAATCCTAATACATGGAGAAGCAGATGAATATAAGATCAGAAGAAGGGAATTTATACAAAGCCCTGGCTTGGTACAATTTGTTCTTGCTCTGCTGCTATTTTATGTGTGGTTATAGAAATGCGGTTGAATAAAATGACAAAGCATTCTATTTTGATACAATGATGGATAAAAACAGATCTTTTATTTTTTTTTTTTACTTAGAAGCACAATTTCCTTTTTTGAAAATGTGAAACACCTACATGGTGTAGGAAAGCAGATTACAAAGTTCCAAAAAGAAAAATAATGAAAAAACTGAATAAAATAATCAAATCAATAATTAAGTAATTTTGGATTCTGATTATATTGAGAAATATGACAATAGAGATATGGGTACGAAGGCTACTTTTTTTTTTTGGTAGCTGAATTCCTTTAAAAACCTGTTCCTTACCTTCTACCCCTCCTTGCCCATTTCCATCTCTTTTCCTAGAATTAAAATACTGTGATTTACAAGGATTTTAAGAAACTCTGTTCATGTACTAGTATTTATAATTTACTGAAATCCAGGCAGCATGTCTGAATGCTTCCCAAAGTATTCAGAAATTCATGAAACGAATGGTGAAGGTTCCATGTGGGTTTAAATTACAGCATATTTTTAGATTTCTACAGAATTTAATTTGTTGTATCCCACCCAAGCTGCACTATCTACATCTTCAGAACACAACCCACTTCTGACTCTTGTCTGCCAAGTAAGGAGGGACATCCGAGTCACCTCAGGGGCACAGATGTCACCCCTCAAATGTACCGAGTTGCGCTCAGAAATAGAAGTGAGAGTGCTTACACTTACATGCATCCAGCTGATACACAGGGACAAGAAGCTAGTAACTCTAAAAACCCTTTTATTTCTTTGGAACACTGAATTCCCTCCACTCTGAGTTTCTAGGTGAAACAAGCTATCTGTTTTGTTTCTCTCCTGAAATGCAAGCAGTGCAATATTTTTTAAAAAGGATATTTTTAAAAACAATTGCAGAGTTCTATCCGTGCCCTTGAGTGATATTTTCACTGCACAGTAGCTACAGTATCCAACACAGAGAGTAGGATGAGATGGCAAACTAATGGCAGCCATTTGAGTATCCTCTGAATTATTAATAAATTAGATCTATGGAAACCATTTAGAATGTCTCATTAAGCCGATTAACTCCCTATTTCATGAGCAAACACTGGGTGTTCTAACAGAATGGAAGGTACGATCTAGTAGATAAATAACCATTATTAGAAGAGCAGAGATTTATTTTTTTTGGCACAATTGCCAAGCTAGAGAGAAAGTGTTACTTGTAAGTCTCACGGAGGACTTTCAAAAATTGGTGTGACAGAAAATTAGCATGAACTATTAAGAGAAAAAAAAGATAATCTGATTACATAAAAAGTGTTTGCGACAATGCTGTTAATAAAGACTGCTATCTAATTTGTACAGGCCATAAAATACAGCAGCTGTAAATTAAAGCTACAGGTACACCTCTAGTTCTGCTGAGGATTTAATAACTGGGCTTAGGCACAGTGGATTAATGTGCAGCCCCTCAGGAATAAAGGGACTGCATCCAAACTGGGAGGAGTACTGATGAGAGGGGATGCTTCACGTGACATTTTATCATTTGAGTCTGCCTGTGTAATTTCAGCATTCTTACCGTAGTGTTTATTGCATTTTAATTGATTGAAGAAATAAACTTCACATGTGAAAAATAAGACTATATCTTTGAACACTTAATGAGACTTACTCAACTACTCTCATCTCTTCTATCAATTTAAATGTGAACTGGCCAAAGAGGAATTAGACATTTTATGGTGCACTGGAATTAAATCAATGATTATTATTTGGTGATGTAAAATTAATGCATTTTAATCAGCTATTATTAGTGCATCCATTTGCATGCTATTCTTTTCCTCAAGTATAAAATGCAGAATAAAGATGTAGCAGATTAAATTTTTGCAAGGATTTAACAGTCTATTAGAGAATATATTTTCATCTACCCTTAGAAAATTTCAATAGTACAGATGTTCATTTTTTTGCTGTACAAAAGATGATTACAGCAGAATCTAGAAAGAGAACATTATCGTCTGAATGCAGTCGTGTTCTGTGGCCCTATTCACTTAGAACCAGGATAACTGAAATTCATATTTTCTTGACATGGTCCACAAAAGCCCCTTAAAATCCTTTGAAAACCTGCACCATCATGCCGGGGATGGTCTTAAATGCCTTGTAGACACCTAAAACCTTGGAAATAACACAAAAGCAGTCTCATATCAAGGATGTTGATATGTAGATTATAAATCATGATCTTTCCTAGCAGTAAGAACTATCCCTAAGAATTTGGAACACTTAGAGACATATTTAATAATTAGGTATTCAATTATTATAAAATAAACCAATAGACGTCATATAGCTGTATTCAAATTTGGTGTGTGTATATATGTAGTTTATTATAATCTTCTAATATGTTAGAATAAACATTTGCTATTTATTAGCCTTTTAAGACCCAAAAGTTAATATCAATTAGTCTGAATTGTAAAGACATGACATCTTTTACTCATTTCTGTGTGATCATACAGAGCCTGGAGTTCACCAAATGAAAGATAAAGTTAGCTGTCCGAGTTGTCCAAAGAAGTTGTGGAATCCCCATTCCTGGAAGGGCTCAAACATGTGCACATGGCACTTGGGAACAAGGTTTAGTGGCGAACACAGTGGTGCTGGGCTAACAGCTGGACTTGGGCCTCCTAGAGATCTTTTCCAACCTTAATTATTCTGGGAATCTGTGATCTTAGCTCAGCTGCCTTAGCTGCTAAGTGGTAAAAAGGATTTTCAAATACAGCGGTGGGTTTTTTGCTCTTTAAAATAAGTCCCCAAATTTATACTGTTTGGATAAATAAAAAGCTGCGTCAATTTTCAGTAGGGATTAGCACAAGGAAAAGTTTGTCTCTTGCAGAAGACCAAACTCTGCAATCATAATGGGTCCCCTCCAGCCATATTTATGAATGAATCTCCAAATTATTACTTTTATTGTCCCTGATGAGTGTTCCTTTGCATTCCAGTCTCTGTTATTTATAGCACAAAGCCTTAGGGAGTAAGTACAAACAACATATGGAAGATCTACCAACTCATGCATAATACTTCAGCTTGACTTGTGCTTCCACAGGGATTTGGGTACTAATACTGAATTATTTCCTTATTGGTCTGGAACCCTCTGAAGGCAATCCCCATTTTTCAAACCATGTGATCTTTACTTGATAAGGAGGAAGAAAAGGAACGGAGCACAAGCTCGAGTCATCTTGTTTGGTTGGCTAAGAAGCTACACAGCACTAATGTTTCACTGATATCATCTCGTGTTATCTCAACTAGTACGTGGTGTGAGTTTGACACAGTTTTGGGACCAGGCTGCAGTCCCTGTTCAGCTGAGTGCTGGTCTGATGGCACAAAGCAGACAGAAATCTTTTTTTCGGGGCTAGAGAAACATGCAGAACAGCAGAGTGGGTATTGTTTCTCCTTTAGAAAAACCACCTGGGGTAAAGATCATGGTGGGGCTGCTCCTACCCTTTTGTAATTGCTCTCATGTCACTCAGCCCAGGTAAATTCAGAGTTACCCATAAAAGTAGTATCTCAAAGGCACAGGAAACATTTTGCACTTGCATCCTGCACGTGGGGGCTGCCTCATCTAGGAAGGAAAGAGAAGGGGTGAGCAGGAAAGCAGGGAGAGGCATCTGAATGAGGGGGGAGGCTGAATTCAGGAGGAGCTGACCTGGTTCAGGTGCCTGGGAAGCCCTGATTCAGCTGGGGATGCTGAGGCAGGACTCCAAGATGGATTATTGCTGGTGGATCCTGAAAAGCAACACTGGCAAGGCTATAAACTGTTTAAGCCAGAAATCTCTTCTCTCATTCTCAATAAAAGAGAATTAATACTCTCAGTTGAAGTCATAAAATATATTCTGTCAAAGGGAATATACTTTATTGTACATTCCTTTAACAGCTAACAGCGTTCGCCAAGATACTTCAAACATCAAATCTGTTTGAATTAAAACATGGCCTTTTCTGAAAAGACATTTCAGGAATGTATTAATCTCTCTTACTACAGTTGTTACTGAAATGTCTGTGAGTATTCTGCATTTGTAACTAACTCAAATCACACATTTGACTTCTACTGTTTTCCAAAGAGAAAACAGAAGTAACTTTGAAATTCTTGAAAACTTTCCCCCCACTTTTTAAAGAGATTAACAATCATATTCTCTAATACTGTGATATTTTCCCCTCTCTGTCTTCCCGTGAGTATGATATGACCAAAACCTGATGCTACCTCACAGCTGAAGGCTAATCTTTCCCTTAGGGTACCATAACACTGCTTGGGCTTATTTATAAAGAGGAAGCTGTACTCAGAAACTGTAAAATGCACTGTACTTAACCTCTTGCTCTTTCCCTCCTTCCCTCTCTCCCTCCCCTCAAAACCTGATCATGGGCAACAGTTCAATATATTTTTGAGCTACCAACGTTTTTACTGAGGTCAGTGGAGCCTTTGTTCCTTCTTAGCAATCACATTTCATAATTTGTCAACCATTTTACTTACTTTGAGATGGGAATTTTTATTTCTTCACTCAAGAACAGACCCTGGCAGATAAATACAGAGGTTAATGTGCTGCTCTTAAGTACAGCTTCACTAACAAAGTATTTTTTCAAGCTTAGACAATGTCCTGGTCCTGGTGAATTGAGTATTTGTGAGTTTGTCCTTATGCCTCACCATATGTCATTGCCTGCAATGATGTTGAGCAATACAGCTGTCGAATTAGCTGATATGGTGACTACTTTGATAGACTGAACGAATAGAAACTGATCACCTTAAATTAAATATGGGCATTTTTGCCAAATGGTATTTTTCAGGGCTACAACACTGATTGTAAATATAGTCACTGTCATAAAATAAACTAAAAATCCTAGAGAGACTATTTACATAAACATCACAATATTGTCTCTGACAAACGAAGTGGGATTTCAGGTGAGGCAGCTTCGGAATCAGATTTCAGTGTCTGCGGAGAACTCATTTTGTAATTTGTTGTACAGCTCTAAAAACAATAAATAATGCATTTTATTACTTGAAAACTCCATTAATTGAAATTATAGCTTCATTTTTATGATGAATATATCTGAATATGAAATGCATATCAAAATATATGAGGTATGAAAACACAAGCTTTGTTTATGAAATACAAAAAGCTTCTCATGTTACATAAACAACTTAGTAATAGTTATATTACAACTTTTTTTTCCCCATTATTTTGTCTATTAATTTGTGGAATTCATTGTCAGAAGTTGTTTTGGATCCCAGAAATGTAAATGAAAGAAAATCCCTCAGGGGCTAGGCTGTTCATGTACACAAACTGGGGCAAGGGACCCCAGATGAGAGGACATATCAGCTAAAATATCATTCCCATACTTGCTCCAACACTATTTTCCTTCCCCAAGTATCAGCTATGGCCTGGTGTGAAGGAAAGCATAACTTATGATTGTCTCATCTTCGTCAGTACCTCCATTTTCCTGCTGTTCATACTAATTGGCTAAAAATGGGAAGTGGGAGCTAAAGGAGACAGCTTCTGCCTCTCCAACCGAAAGGCATCAAAAGGAAAGTGTCCATAACATTTACACTTTGTGACAATAGGATTTTGATAGAAGTTATCACTAAGATATATTTTTAAGTATAAAAATAATCCTTAGATTAGACATTAGACTAATTAGACATTAGTTTTCTGTGAAGATTATTTAATTGAAGAGGAGCTGCATGTCAATGCTACTATTTGAACTAATATGAACTCACTTTGTAATTTTTTTTATACTCAGTACCTGCATTTGTTGATATTAAATGAATCTTAGTAACAAGATAGTGCGCTTTGACAAGACCAGTTTCAAACACATCTTAAATGCATTTCTTGGCAAATTTCCTCTTCTCCAACACTGCTCAGATTTAAATCTCTATAAGGACTTCTATAAGATACTTATTTGTCGTTCTAAAATTATTTGCTAAAAATCCTATTTATTTATTACTACATAAAGTTTTCTGTTTTATAAATACACTGCAAATAAGAATGTAACTTTTTAAAATCAAAACTGTAAGGGTTGAGCATTGGGAATACTGAATTTTAAGCACAGTTTACAAACTGGATAAATTATCTAAATTATAACACCGGTTAATTGTGTCCTTCCTTTTACAGACAAGACTAAGCTTGCAAAGGAGAGCTGCATCTCGGTTTTAGTACACAACCCTCAGCCCAGACTTTGTAATGCAATGAACACTGGAAAAGTTTGGTGTAGTCCTACCCTTAGACAGTGATTCAATTTTCCAAAGAAGAAAAATTGCTCTTGTGTGAAATTCTTCTGCCAGCAGCCCAGAGTGGCTAAGAGTTTAAAGGCCAGAAGGAATTCAGTGCATCATATCTGGCCATTAATAACACTGCACTCCAGAGAACTGTTTTGTCTAACACTAAGGAAAGTTTTTTGCTGGTATTGATCCTAACATCAGCTATTTATCATCAGTCAAGACACATCAAAATCAGGATCCATTTAGGGGAAAATCAAAGCCATAAGGGGGAAAGAGGAATAGGCTATGGGACTTGACTGCAATATAAGAATGTTGCTTATTAGGATCAGTTGTTTCAGAAAGCTGTCCTAATAAGGATAGGAAGCTGAAAAACGTATTTTTAAGCAACTATTTTCTAGGAACTTATTTCAAACAATAGTATTCATTATCAGTTCAAGAATTGACAGGAAATTTGTCAGATGGCGAGACTTCATTGATGACATTTTCTGTGGAGGTTTTATGTAGCACTCAGAATCCTGACAAATACAGGAGGTTATTGATTTAAGGTGGGGAGGAAGATTTCTTTTTACAGCACTCTCATCCTCTCTCTTTCCATCCCTTCTTACTCTGAAAAAAAGGACACAAGGCAGCAATAGGATCCTATTTCAAAAAGCTGTCTTAAAGAAAAATGAATATTATCTCAGCATCTGTATTAAATTAATGTATTGTTAAGCCATTTACAGTTCTTAGATTTTTAAAAAATATTTTTACTTCTTGATTTATCAAAACAAAAATTTGTTTCTACTTTTCTGCCAGAAACATTTTTCCTTTTTCCACCCACTTTGCAACACAATATTCAGCGTCAGCTCATGGATACACTGCTCAAAGATGTGCAAAGCTTTATCGACATTTTTAGTGCCATAAAACCTTCTGACTGCTGCCCTAAACTACAAATCTGATCACAGGTTTAGAGGAAATCTGAGAAGAGACTCAAGGCACGGGAGTGGGACTATGAAAGAAGAGTGAGAACTCTATTTCGTGGTTTCTGCCACTCTCAAGGACGGGATCAATCACAGCCTCATAAGTCCTTATGGTTCTGTTTGATTTTGGGGAGATAAAAACCTTGTCCCCATCACTGCATTTCTTCACACAGAAGATTTGCAGAGACAATCAGGGCACAGGGACACCCTGCAGGGCAGAGCTCAGGGAACCTGCCCCAGGTGGTGCAGAGAGGTCTGGGAGGGACAGCCAGAGAATGAAGGCCATCCTTAAAACACCATCCATGACGTTATGATTATTTTGGATATAGGCTGACTGAGCAACTTGAATTTTATCTCAGACTTGTTTGAAGGAAGTCTCATGTTTTCTTGTCTGCTTTCAGCACTCTGAAACACAGAATGAGTACTCAAGGAACAAAATAAAAGCAACTGGTCTATTGTAGGATTTTTTTTTGCTTTGCAAACAAACCATGATTACATCACAAAACGTTTTGATCAGGGCCAGAAGATTTTATTCAATTGGAAAATTCAGTAATAATAGCAGAGTATACTAAATACCTTTTTATAAAAACATCTTTGAGAACTTAATTTGGAAAATCAACCAGGCTTTTGAATGTTTTCAGCTCATGTTACTGAACCCACCATCCTTCAGTCCAAATAATATTCAAATTCAGTTCACAGCTACTCCTCATAACTCTGTGACAAAGGGGGAAGCATTTAAGGTTTTCCTAACTCAGCCTGCCAATGTCAGGCCATTGTTCTTGTTTCAACAGGGAGATGGGCCTAGGAGAGATATAGACTACGTGACCTGAGATGGGTGAAAGAAAAAATGCAAATGCAAGCGCTTCTTGAAAGCTGCACCATGAAACAGTCATTTAACTAGAGGAGTTGTTATTTCATCTTTTTCTAATTAAATAGGGGAACATCGCAGAACCGAGGTCAAAATTTCAGGTCTATCAGGCCTGATATATATAAAAGATTCTAGTTTTGAAGAACGAATGCTCAAGACACCCTTTCAAGGTCCCTTCTGACCCTAAATACGTGATGCTCTAAGTTTTGAGCCAAGAATCCTTTTGGAGCATGTAAAGACAAAAGGAAGGCTCAGGAGTCCCAGTCATGACTCCAAGTTATTAAGGGATGTCCAGGTTTGGAGGTGATAGAAAGGCAAAATAATTAGCTTGCACAGTTCACTGTCCAAGCCAGATGAAAGGAGCTTTCAAACCTCTCCCTCCTCATCCACTTTGATTCCTTTATACTTTAGCAGTTCATAGAGAGACTTACAAGGAGAACTGGATACCTATTGACAGCTGAGACTTGAATTATTAAGGTGAACTGAAATGAAATGCCCTTGTTTCCTGCACCAGTGAACATCCCAAATGTGGCATCTCTTTTATTAGAGATGAAACTACTCTGTTATTCTCTCCATTCCACCGTTTTCTGAATGTTCAAGATAGCGATTTCAATGGCAGCCAAGGACACTGCGTGCATTGTATTTCAGAGACAAAAGTTCCATTGTGATTGTTCGCTGGTATTTCTGCCCTGGAAAATTAGAATGGCACAACTCATACTAAAATTAATAAATATGTAGAAGCATATATCAGTATTATAATAATTTTTTTTAATCTCATCTACAATAGTGAAATATAAGACATAGGATAAAATAAAACAAGTCTCAAGACAGTCACTAATCAAACCAATAAAATTAATTAAAAATTACTAAACTAGCAGTGTAGGGAATATGACTCTAATCTGTTGTCTGCCTTGAAAAAAATTTAAAAATCAGTCCTAAGAAGATATTTCTTTTGCTAAGGCAAATTTTGCCACAAAACTTGCCGTTATGTCTGTAGCTTGAATATATTATAAATGTCTTGGTGTGAATCTATTCTGTTGCATGAAGAGAATTTTCAAGGTGGAGGGGGGAGGTTGTGTATTGGTATTGTCACGCAAAAAAACCCCAAACCAACCCAAAACCTTTATGTATTCATTTTATCCTGCCAAAGGTATTAGAACAGATCAACAACCCAATTTTCTAGGGATTATCTAACACAGAAAAAAGCCATGAAGATTATGCAATTAGGAAAAAAAGTGCATATTTGGAAACTGTATAAGGTAATGATGGACAGCAAACCTTATATTCCACTGTAGAGTTTTAAGTGCATTACCAGTCTGTTTAGTAAATTTTTCTACTGCATTCTAGTCTGTAAAATGACTGATTTCATTAGCTCCAACTGACTGAAACTATTTTCTGCCCTCTTGAAAGTACCTCTTCTATATTCTGATAATATTTACAGAACATTTATCTTCAATAATTAGTGATTTTAGGGGAGTACAAGCGCAAGAAGCCAGCCAGGAATTCCAAATGCATTGCTTTAATGCTTCACAGCATCCAAATGTATTTTTAAATGATAATTCCAAATACAGCACTTTATATGCTCAATATTAATGCAATTTGTACTGGTGACCAGTTTATGCTCTGTCATGCAGAACTACACTTCTTTGAAAGCCTATGGCCAAGCAATAAATTGCTCAGTCCTCTTCTAAAATAAACTTATCATTCACAGTTTCCTCGACTACCTGTTAACGCAGTGGCCCCAGTAGTCATTGTAACATGCCAGATTCCACTTAAAGCAGTGCCCATTTTCTAAAATCAGCAAGTCAGAGATATATTTTACATTTTCCCTGCACAGTAGTCTAACATTCACTGCTCTCTTCCAAAATGAATTCAAGAAACTGTAGAAAACCTAAAGCCGCTGAGTTAGGAGAAAGGAATGCCATCTTGTATCGCTAACAGATATGCCATTAAGAAACAATTAATTAATTAGAAATGCCTTTGCATGGGAACACAGACAACTTGACCACATCTGAAAAAGTTACTGGTTTCCCTAATGGCCTGGAATTCACTTTTAGGCTTTTAAATCTTTTTCTCTTCGCACTTTCAAAATCTTACATTTATGAAAATAAAAGCACATATAAAACATTCATAAAAGCATGATATACTTACAGTTTCAAAAATTCATTGCTCTTTTTTAACCTAGCATGTTTTAGCAAAAAGCAGATGTCTATCAAACACAGTCAACGGCAGAAACAATTACTAGTTAGTCAACAAGTTAGCAATTGCTCTTTCTAAGCTGTTCAATACATCAGCAGCTCAGGGTGTGGGATACCTCAAAAATCTCTTTCAAACTATTTGTGAGAACTCATCCCCATTTAGTCTCTATCTTGCAAGCCATCTCTATGTTACAGCATTTGCTGCTGGAAACACAACCCACCATGGCAGTAAAATCCCAGTTGTATTACACGTAAGGGACTTAGCCAAAATATATTTTTACTGGAAGGTAAGTTATGCACAACGACTTGATAGTGCAACTATTCTGTAAATATATTCATTTATTGGCAATAGATTTTGATTTTATTATAAGTAGTAAGTACCCAAGATTGGTCCAAGCAGTAATTAAGACAAATTATATGTTAGTCCTTACAGATTTAGTCAAAACTAAGTACCCCAGGCGTTACCTGCAGCTGCTCAAATGCACCACAGAGATCATATTTTCCATGCATCCAGCAGCTCCATGTCACAAGAGATGTCACTTTTTCTCGAGAGCTCAGCCTCCCAAATACTCTTGGAAAAACATAGTCTGCATACTTCTTTTTGAGTGCTATATTCCACGTTTTATTTAACATGCAGAATTTTTTTCTTGGGACTCTTGGGCTTTGTTGTCAGAGATGGCCTTGACTGAGTGTTAACTGGAGGTTCCACCAGAATCACCGTAAGAAGCAACAAAAGGATGAATTTAAGCACTTCTCCATAAGAAAGAAAAGGCCCAAGAAAACACAGTCCAAATATAATTACAAAGAAAGAAAAGGGATTGTTAAGATAAAGGCCTTTGAAAGCCTCATCAACTCCATTCGTATTCTCTAGGTCCTTGACACCACCCTACTGTTTTGACACCCATTCAAAATGCTGGTTTCCAAACCTTCCTTAACTGATTATTCTATTTAGCATAGCAGCACATAAGGCCAAGACCTGAGTAGGAAGTTAACTTTTCAAAACACTTGTTTTTCACGTAACTCTCAGAAACTCCTCTTAAAACTGCTTACTTTTTTTTTTTTTTAAAGAAGTGTTTAATTTAAAACATTCCTTCCCTCCAAATTCTTGCAAGAGCATTAGGTGAAAACAGAACTATTACCTCTCATTACATTAAATGAGAATTCTAGGTGCAATAGAAACATTTTATGTCCCTTGACTTTCTCCTAAAGCAGTATTTATAGAGCTTATTCACATAGTACAGTTATTTTTTTCCATTCACATTCCTGTGTCTTCTACATTATTATAGTTTCTAAATCCTTCACATGCTAACATACAACAAAATTTTGCTGTACCTAGAAAAGAGAAAGGGATCATTTATTCACCAGAAAATTCAATTCATGCCTGTTTTTTTAACTGTTTCTAGCAATTCCTTAGTCCAACAGGGCCATCGCACAGCAAGTGCTATTTCAACAGACAAGAAAATTGTAATTTTTAAATATAATAATTGTGTGCCTGCATCTTTCTGAACAGTGCCATGCAGGACTAACAAAGCTCTTCCCCTTACAATATAATATAGCGATTTAAGGAAAACTGACTGGAAAGAAAAGATTCACAAGAGCCTGAAGAAATTTTCTGTTCCATTATGACCACTTCTCTCCTCATGGTTAATTACTGGTGCCTATTTACAGCTTCTCTCCGTGCAGCGAAACCCAAACAAGTTTGAAGAGGGGGGAATCACTGTTATTGTGTGGACACCACCAATCCCACTGCCAAAATCAGTGGGCGGTAATTGCTTCTGTGTTTAGTTCCCTGCTGTGTGCACAGAGACTTTGGATCCTTGGGAGCCAATGCGCTCAGTATATTTTTGCAGTGGATGACTGCAGATATCAACTCTTACATGCTTTGCGTTGATGTTACTTTGGACAGAGGGCACGAATTGACTGTGGGAATCCCACAGTGGTCATCCTGCAGAGTCCTCATCCCCCGAGCACTGCAAACAGTGCCACCTTGGGTATTTTAGCATTTGCTCATTGCTGCCAGTCCATCACAAAGCTGAAGGAATACTTTCTAAGCAGTTCTTTTTCAAGCTGCTCTGACCAGCTTATTGTCCTCAGATCACCGTAGAGCCAACACCACCACCACATAAACTGTATGTGACATTTGGCTTTGTTTTCTGCTGGATGAATGATGATAGATATATGATTTCAAATATATTTGTTTTACTGGAGACACCTTGTTAGCATTTGAGGTCTGAGGAGAAAATGAATGCATTGTCTTTCCTGTGGAAAGTCAATTCACTGGCAAATACAGAGCTCCATAAAATGAGCAGAAAATTTAGGACTTATACCAATTTGACTCTCTTCTTCACCTAAAGCACATAATAGCACAGTAAGCATTCTGTTCTGTCTCTCCTCATCGAAATGTTTCTAAGACAGGCCCATTTAATTGGAGCAGAAAAGGTTTTTTTCCCCTGAAAAACCTTCAGCCTCGGTGCACATGTTAATCTGCCTTCATTCCAATTTTCTGACAGCAAGAGTCATTGGATTTATTTCACTGAATTGCAGTAGTTCACTAGTGAATTATACTATCATTTTAAACTGATCGTATTTTCTAGGCAGATAATAGCACAATCATTAGGTAAGTCCAACTCCTCATTTATCAACATCTTATTCAGGTAACTCTGAAAAGAAGAAGGTATCTTAAGACACAAGGAAAAATTAAAATACTTACATTTATAGAGAAAATAAATTCCTGTCACCTCCTTGACATGAATATCATAATACTTTTGTTTCAGACATCTACCTAATTAAACTTCTGAAGCACTGGGAAATTCTGAAACCTTCAAAACTCAGCTGGCTTCCGGTTCTCAGCACAGGAAGAGATATTGACAATACTTAAGTTTAAATTCCTCTTCTCAGAGGAGAGGAACAGAGAAACAGGAGAACATTGCTACAGAGGGGCACGATGTCTAAACACCTGCACAAACCACACCTTGGTTGCAGGGGCTGCCGCTGCATGCTCCCAGGCGATGGAAATCTCACTAATTACCACAGGATTCATGATAGGCTACAGGGCAGGAAGCAGGAGAGAATACTTGATTAGTCCCCAGTGTAATAAAATAGCAGAGCAATAAAATACTTCTTGTAACTTTTCACTCTGCCTTTTCCATCACTGTTGCCACAATTACTGCCGTGTTTTATACTGCTGCTTCAAACAAATGTAGAGCTGCACTTCAGTTCACAACAGCTTCTCTCCCTACCACAGGAAGAAATATTTTTGAAGCATCATCTAAAGTTTCAGCATCCTGATGATTAAAGAAAACGTGGCAAAAAGCACATGTATTAAAAATACGCTTACTGAACACACATGAAATATTTGCAATGCCCTCAGAAGAGCCAGGCTAAGACTGGGAACATGTTGTTTTGACCTAACTTTCACAGTGTCAGGTTGCCACTGCTGCCACTAAGATCTTACCTCCTCCTTTATTCCTTCATTCATTCCTTCTGCAGGAAAAGGCACAGCCATGCAGAGTGACAGTGGATGTGGTGACACTCAGAAGGAGGCTCTGATTATTGTCTAAATGTTCTGGTCTAAGCAACAGGCAAATTGAATGTAACAAGTATTCCAGTTAGATTTTGAATTTAGGGGAAGTTTGTCTCAGTATCAGGAGCTTCTGGAGCAAATTTGCATTCTAGTAATACATTCAAGGGTTTCACTGGTACAAGGTTAAACTCATGAATGAAAAAGTTCTGCTAATTAAACACCGAAGTCCAGAGCTCCTACTAACTTAGACATTTCCTACTCTCTTGAATGCGGCACCCTTGGCAAGACTGCTTATTTCTCTGAGTCAATAAAGCCAGATGCAAGAATCTGTGAGAGCCTATTGCTCGGCCAGCTGCTTAACCTGGCTCGTAGTGTTCTGCCAGAGCAATCATGACAAGGAGACCAAGGAATAACTGCTTGTTTTAAAATATTTTTTATAAAACTTTCATAAAACAACAATGAAAATTGTGTCCTGGGCAGAAAGAGAGTGAAGGAAGAAGCGTAGCTTAGCTCAAAGTAGAAATGAGAGTATTCTTAGTTAAAAACGAAAAGTCCACTGTAAATTTGCATACCAAACTACTTTAGAGTATTCATTTGTAAAAAATAATTTAATCACATATAGGAATATTTGCAGCTGTTGTAGAGCAAGTTACCAACAACGAAATTACTTTTAAAAGTAATTCCAAGTTTTTAGAGGTCTATAAATATAACCTATCTAAACAGAACATTTTAATAGTCAAGTGGAACATGGCCACTTACACTTCAATAGCCCCGCAGCCAGATCTATCAGAAACACACCATTCATCCCAACTAACCACGAGGGTGGATACTCCATCGGGGCATTTCCCCCTTTGGAGGCAGACTGAAGGTTAAGCGAAAGCAAAGGTGTGATTGCAGAGCAGGGAGGTGCAGGCAGACGGACTCAGTAGGGCAGAACACGGACCCCAAGGGTCACACTGCACCAACATTCTGTCAGCTTTGCTGAGAGGAACTCAGCTCCTGGAAGCTCAAACCACTGCCAAAAATAGTGGGGGTTTTTTTCCCACAGAAAAGGTACGTAGGGCTCCCTAGATCAACTGTTTTTTCTATTGCATAAAAATCAGCTAATTTTATGGGACTGCTTTATAGCTGCTGGGAGTCAGCAGAGATGTTAAAAGGTAAAAGCAAGAAAATCTATTCGTTTCTGTGTATCATCTTATGCTGAGGTAGATCAAAATATTTCAAAACAAGAACCCTTTTTATCCTCACTGCTAGGGAATTTAGAAAAGTCTGTAATAGGAGTGGGGGGCAGCTTTGACCAGAGCAAGCTGCGAAATCTTAAGCAGCATCTTCCCAAGTCTTTCTCCCTAACAGCATTCTGAAAGGATGCTTAGAGAGATGCATTTTGGGTTTAGTTCCAGATCCTGGGGGAAATAGTCCATCCGCATCCCTGTCCAGTTAAACCTCCAATTGCTCTTGTATTAAATGAACTCAGAAACAAGTTCCAGTCACTAGAGGAAGAATAATCACTTACTTATCTGCTTTTAAGAAAATTGTGAAGTGTAAGAAGAAGTGGAAAAGTTTCTCTAGGCTTTGCTTTTTAATACCAGTTAGGGCTTATTTCGTTCACTAGATGCTAAAGGTTAGAAAATCTGATGTTTTGTTTTTCACACAGTAACTCAAACGGATGACAGTCGTTCAACGGGACAGGTCCCCACAGACATTAGGAATCGGGAATTCGATTTTGTTACATTTACTCTTCTAATGCTGTACAAAAGGAAAAGATGAAAAAGTAAAGGCAAATTCATCAAATGCTTGCAAATCCAGCTGAAAAAGGCAATTTTCTTTGTCACTTATTATCCATCAGTCAATCTGAGCATCTTTTTTTTCATTTTCAAGCTGTCAAACCAAACTCTGACTAAAATGAACCTTTGGAGTCAAATGTTGATATACAGTATGATATTTTCTGGTACCTACACATCATTTGACTATTTGACTACCATTCCCTTTTGATTTGAATGAGCTTTCATGCCTGACATGAGAGTTATAGCTCTCAGTCATCTTTCTCGACCATCAATATCAATGCAGCCGAATGCTAATAAACATGAGTCAAAAAATAAGAAATGAGAGGCTTGTGCTGTACAAGTCTACCACGTGTTTGTTTCTACTTCACTGGATCATCTCCGCTGTGTCACAGTCATCCAAGGACAGGAAGCTCAAAATCAGAGCATCAGCCACCAGCCCTTTGCTGCCCCCATCTCAGCACAGCACTGGGCAGGCTTTTGGCATAAACACAGAGTGCATCCACAGAAACAGCAGGAGTGAATAAAATGAGGTGACAGAACTGCTTGGGCCGCTAAGTGTGACAAGAGACCTGTGTTCAGGTCTCTCCTTTCTGAAAGGCAACTTCATTCACTTTCCTGTACCTCAGTTCCGAACTTGTAAGAAGGAGTGGCAGGACTTCCCATCTCCTCTATAATCTGGAAGAAACAGAGTCATTCAGAGAGAGGTTTGGGAGTGTGTGAACATCCTGAGAAGAAAAAATATACAAAAACAAGAACAAAAAAACCCCAAAACAAACAAACAAAAACCCCAAAAAACAAGAGGCAAAATTATCCCTCCTTCCTTAATATACATGAATTAGAACAGTGGTCCTGGTAAAGAGTCCATCTGCCCCACTGCTCTGTTTTCAGCACAGTTCAAACGTACTTAGGGCAAAGTAAAAGCAGTAAAACCATATTTGACTGCTTCTCTTTTAGATACACCTTATATCCAAATACTTCCAGCCCAGAGGATTTCCTTTTAATTATTAATTATCACCTTTAATTCTTAATTTAATGCTTAATTGTTAATTAATCTTTTTAATAGTTAATTTTTCAGCAAGTACTACTTAGTCTGTTAATTCCTGTTTGTAATTCATATATAATAAATAATCCTTACTCCTACTTGTCAGCAAAATTTAATAGCAGATTCTTTGTAAGGCCAAATACCTGACATTTTGAACTTTTCTCAAATATAAAACATTCAGTTCTACTGACTAGTGCAGTGTCTCCCATAAAAATTCAGAACTAAGTTTTAATTTTATTTGGACCTCATTTTGACGGCTCCTTAGGTAACTATCACCATTAAAAAACAAAAGTAAAAAACATCAAAAGCTCAAGAGCTTTGGTTTAAATTAACTAGAAGTGGTCCCAGTATACATTTTTCGGTGCTCTACCTTAACTTGGTAAAGTATGTTGGCACTTCAGGCTTAGCAGCGTTGGCATGAACCTTAGCCATTAGATGGGTTATTAAGATGGAGAAATCTGATTTGGATAGAATAAGCTTTTTTCAAGCTTTGGAATTACGTAGACTTCAGTGCTGTTCACTGCTAGAAATCAGTGTCAGGGAGGTCAACTCTAAGTACCAACACATAAGCGAGGGGTTACACACCCAGCTGGCAGCGTTCTGTTAATTTATTAATTAATCCAGCATTCTATTAATTTATTAATTAATCCAGTGTAGGATTGCTAATGCTTTTGGCTGGCACATGTTTCAATCAAAGACTTCACTTTCACGTGCTTTCTCCCGTTCTCTACGGTGCCTACTCAGCTTCTACTCTAAATTATTTCTGTATACAGCTCAGTGTTACCCCATAGCTTCATTTTATTCCAGAGACGAGTCAATTTCTGCCACAACAGTTATTCTAAATGCAAATTTTTACATAAATAATAATGAAAAAAACCCCCTCAAATATGTTTGTAAAGTATTTTCATTCAGAGCAGGAAACTAACTTCTTTATTATGCAAACAAAATCTTGGACCCTTATTTCTCCTGGAATTAGTGTATTTCAGTCTCAATTCCAACAGTACATTTGGTTTATCTCTATAGTTTAGCTATGCAATAAAATCCGAGCCTTAAGCCGATTATCTAAATCAAGTGTAGACATGCAAGATATTCAACTTCATTTGTCCTGCCCAGGCAGAACAGAAAACCTCAAAACTTACTAGGAATTAAACAAAAAAATAACATAAAAATCATACTTCCAAAAAAAGATATTTATTTATGAAACAAAGATATTTCTCTTTTGTCTTTTATTCTAAATAGTTTATTTTCCCACCATAAACCATGTTCCCTGACTCTATCATGTAATCTTTTATCATTGTCGAGATGATATCTACCAAAAAGCTGCTAAAGACAAAGAATAAACATGCAGTCATTCCTAATGATAAGGACATGATAAGTATGCAAAGGTTAAACAAACAAAACCCTAAAACCAAAACCCACTTGGAGACATTGCCTTTGATCAAGAGCCTCCCCATGACTGTCACACTACAGAAAAAGCACAGCAATCAAAACCATAAGAAAAATCAAATGCTGCTCAGGCCATCCTCGTTTAATTGATATGAGATCTTTCTTCAAGTACTAAAATATGTAGAACATGGTTGGTTTTTTTTTTCCTATGATTTTGTGTTAGGTTTTTTTAAAATATCAAAATCAAATTTTCCATACAAAGCTATAGAGTAGGTGGGTTAATAATCCCTTCTTGTCACCCTAAATATAGGTTTCTGTCAAGAGCACATAGATGGGTTTTGTGAAGTTCAGCACCGGTGCTCAGATTAATGGTTCCTGTCTGTCTGTCATCTGGAATGGAGACTTTCAATAAATGCCTGAAGCATGACTACAATTGGCTCTTTTTGGTTTTAGTTATTTTGCAAATATTTTATTGGCAATTCTTTGTAAATGAAGTTGCTTAGCCATGATTGAGGGTAAATGGAAACCATTCAGAACTAATGGGAAAATAAGTTTAAGTGTTCTCAGGGGAGGAGAAAAACCCTTGATTTGAGGTTAAATCTACAGAATAATCAGTTTACTTTCCTTCAACAGATTTTTCCGCCCCAGATGCTCTTCTCCTGCCATGTGACCCATTCCAGTTAGGAGAACCTTTGAGAATCAAAGGTCATTCTGTGCACTGCTGCCCCAACCCTTGGCACAGGGGATGTCGATCCTGACCTTGGAAGTCTAGATTGTGATATGGTTATGATGTTGTCTAGTCCAGCACTGGAACAGTGTGAGATTCAGACAGAAGCCTTCCACATCACCGTGAGACCTTTCGGTTACTCCTCAGCTGCATCAGCTGTGAATCGGTGACCGAAAAGGAAAATGCTTCAAGTGCATGTCCAATTGCATGAGCTTCCAGCCTTCCAAAGCTGTTAGCACTCACCTTTAGAGACAGCAGATTAGGCTCACTGTTAGTGCCTCACCATCTGCCGCCGCATCACTTAATGGCTGAGCTTTCCATTCTACTTTGATCAAAATGAAACAGAAAATGAAATTCATCACAAACATGGTGCTCTATGCATACCATCCAAAATATCTGATTGAAAATACACACTTGGTGCATATGCTGCGTGAAGAATTTGGCGTCTGCTTATATTCTGCCCATTTTACCAGTAAAAGTCACTGAAGTACTAGAAAGATGCACATTTCATCAAAATCTAAGAAATTATAGCTACTACAGAAAGTAATTACTTTAGAAAATGTTAATTCTTTCCTCAGTAGCATTATAATCTAAAATCGTATTCATTCATGAGTAGCCTATAGTAAACTAAGCATATATTCTAATGACTCTAGAAAGCTGTGTTATTATACACTAAAAATAATTGAAGTCAATACTTACTAAATGAAAAGATATAGGTCTTGGACAGTACCTCCCCAGAGTATGTGAAAAGCACTTTTTCCATTTACCACCTCCTTTTCAAAGTAGCTTTTTTTTTTTTTGATACCTAGTTGTCATTCTTGGATCAGCTGTACTGTTGCTCAATTATCTAGAATATACCACAATAATATTCTAGAATAATATGGGATTAAATAAAACCAGGTCACAATTATAATACCAGCCCAGGCATGGACTGGGTTTTATTTCTCCTTGCTTTCAGAATAATTAAAAAAAAAAAAAGTTATAATTACTACCTTTGCGGGGTGGTAATGATATCTCTGAGCAAAAAATACTGATTTACTTCTTTAAACTTATTTTTAAGTGTATGTGCACATGAAAAATGTGATTTTCCTCCAGAGTATAATTTTCAGAGGCAGAGAGAGAGAGAAATAGAGTTGGCTGATAGCAAGGACTTTGTCATCTGCCCAAGTCAAAACAAAAAAGCTTTAAAGATTTTTAGCATGCACAGTTTTATGGGAGATAGTCTTTGTTCACTCTGTTTTCAAAAAAAGTCAGTTCTGTATGTGCAAGAGTTTGATGCTGCCAATAGATGGATATGAAGAGGTGATTTATCCAAACTCACTGTTTTCATGCAATGTTCAAACTGTACGCAAGCAAAACATGGGAAACAATAAAACAATGAAATACTCCATTATTCACAGCACAGAAGTGAGACTTCTGTAGGCATATATTGTGTCTGACAAGGAGCAGAACAAAGTCTGCTTTGCTGTCCTCTGTAAGCAGTTTCTCACTACCAGATGAAAGGCAGACCTCGGCTTTAATGCACCACAGGAGACAGGAACCTCATTTTGCAGAAGCCCTGCAGGGTCAAGCTCACAAAGGTCACATGGGTTCATAGGATAGAGCAGAACACACAGAGAGATGAGAACAGGACCCAGATAAATGGCTCTGCAGCTCTGCGTTCCGATGGCCAGCTGGACAAGGGATGCTGAGTGGGAGCAGAACACAACAGCATCACCGAGCATTTATCTTAACCTGAGAGCTTATGGAAAACCTACAAACTGGCATGTCCTCAGTGGGGATTTATTTACTGGACAAAGCCCAAAAATATGAATCAAAAAATTTCAAACTATCCAGCTCGTCTGCTTCTTAGGATATGCAGTGTGTTGTAAAGAACATAAAACCATAGAAACTTCCCAGCTGGAACGGACGCAGAAGGATTATCCATTCCAGCTCCAGGCCCTGCACAGACACCCCAACAATCCCACCCATGCACTCTCAAAAGGCTTCACCTCTGGACCCCTCACCACTCTTCATAGCCTCCTTTGGACACTCTCAATGTATCTCTTTTATATTGTGGTGCCCAAAACTGCACACAATACTTGAGGTTGCACCAAAAAATATATGTTTGCTCTAAGTCAGTCCCCTAAGACTCACTGAAGGCTAAAATTGAGTTGTGACAGTTTCTCATGGTGAACTGAACTGACCTGCTTGTGTGATGAGTGGTCTTCAGAGGCCATGTCCTTTTACCAAACACCAGGCATTTAGAGACAGTAAAATATCCTGCTCAATGCACCCCATCAACTTTTGCTCTTAATATATCTGCTGCAAGGAGGCAGAACTTTGTTTTGATAGCATTCATCTTTTACGTGCCACAGAAGGAAAAACCTGAAAAACCGTCCCCGTTTAAAAGCAGAAGGAAACAAGAGAGTTTATAAAGGCACAGTTCCTTGATACAATTCCTTCCTGAGGGTCTCCTCTCATCCATTACTCCGCATCAGTCTACATTCTGCATCTCTAATCTTTTTAAATCTTGATAAAAGCCAATTGTCATAAGAATATATTTGAAAAATGAACTTACATTCAAATGTATTTGAAATTCAAATACAGAGCAACACAGATTGCAAATACTCAGCATTAAGACTGTATCATCATTTATTAGGAAATTACATTTTGTATGTTGTGCAAAGTACAGCACAAGATAGTACATTGTATAGCCCTGTACAACTGGTGTAAGGGGGAAAAAAGGTCATAGGCAGTTTGTAGTTTATTTTACTGTCCCTTAGTCTCCTGCCACTGTAATCATTTGCAGGTTTTGTTACTCATCTCAAAGTGGATTCGTATCTGGGTTTTGAAAAGAATCCCATCTTACACATGACACGAAAATATACTGCTTTTTGAACAGCTGGCCTCTTTCACTCCCTCACAATCAGTGATTTGGCTACAATTTGGTGCATTTCATAGCACACCTGTGTTATTGCTGATAACTTTCAAGAACATCAGATGTGTGTAGGAATTGTCCAGCACATTAACCAAGAGCATCTCTACACCATTATTTTCACAGCAGCCTCTAGTTCGGTACAAATTCCCAATATCTCAACACGAAGAAGACACCTTCTAAAACAATTTGTTTGAATCACAGCACTAGCAGTAGCTTTTGGAAATGAACCACTTCGTGTTACCTCTGAATAACCTTATGCATCCAACCTTTTAATCACTTTTGCGCTGGAGAATTGTTCCTGTTGTAAGTTAATTGGCCAATTACGCCTAATGACACAGTACCTTAAGAAAAAAACATTGATTCTTGCTTTCATTGCCTGATATTTGTTAGTAATTTGAATTTCTGTGAGTTTCTGGCATTCTAGAACACATTTTATAAATGTTGATTATTAATAATTTGACAGAGAATACTGTGGATCACAGGACTAGAAAGGAAAAAGTTGTGTCTCCCTGCCCCACGAGAAATGCTTGTCTGCTTCTGCCTTTCCTGGCAGATATTCTAGTCGGTCCAGCCGCTGTTCAGTCGTTTCTCATGATCAGTTTGTCTAGTGGGCATGCCACTATAACATTCTTCTTAATTCTCAATTAACTTTTTTTTTACTCCACAGCCATGGGAAAGGCATTGCACCTTGCTACTTTACTACGGCCTGTTACACACTTGAAAGGGCTACATACTTCAGGTTTTAAGTCAAACACTGCCGAGTTATTCCTTATAGAAAGACTGTAGGAATCAGTCATTCCCATTTCTTTTCTGTGGAGTGGCTACTGAATGCCATGCTCTGGTTGAAAGTTATGCCATAGTAGAGAGACTTCCAAGATTGCTTCACTGTGGTGTTTGTTGGGTTATGGTCGTGATTTGTTCATTTTTTTGGTTTTCAGACGTTATTATTCAGTATAACACATACAGTTATACGATACCTATGTACACTACTTTGCTTGGTGAGGTAAACCTACTTGGAAGTCAGGTGGGGCCACAGTTTGTGGCAAGTCAGACTGCAGAAAGCACGAGCCCTGGGCGGAGTGCCACCCCCTGTGACTGCGGTTTGGTATTTGTCTGCCCTCGGAGCCCCACAAGCAGCTCTGTCCCCAAGGTTCAGCGTGCAGCCCCGGCGCATCTCACGCTGGCTGAAGGGGAGCCTCAGCCTAACTCAGTTCCTGAGTGCAGTGCTATCAACCCCACCAGAACCTGGCTGTGACAACTCGTGTCCTGGGCCAGCAGGGACAAGTGACCTCACCTCTCTGACTTTGTGTGGCAGTCACATAGTATTTTGCAAAACTGACGCCTCCATATCGGCAATATATTGCCATGGAATCTAACTTTTTCATTATTATTTTTCTGAACAAAAAAATTTTATTACCTTCTCACACTATGGCAGATGTCACATTGCCACAGTAAAATGATAAGAAACTGGGATGCAGTCTAAATAACAATGACATTAGCGCTGGCCCACAGCTTTTTACTATTTTTGATGGAAGCAAAGATCTGTTCAAACAGACAGGCTTCCATAACTCAGAGCAGAAGTAATGAGAGCTTTCAGGTCTTGAAATGCAGCATGACAACTCAGTGGGCAGCAGTAGCACAAAAACTCAGCCCAAGATGAACAGGTCACCCACCACCTGCTGTCACTAAAACCAAAACAGAAAGTTGGCAACACAATGACTTAACAAACAACGTGTTTCCTGAATTTTTAGGACCTACATAAATTATTAAGCATTCAATTTCCACACTTTTCCAGGTTTATCATCTGCAGGATGATGCAACAGAGAGATAGGATCTATCAAAAAAGTAGAGATACCACCATGCCCTTTGTGTGAATACTAAGTCTTGCAAGTTAATGTTGTTCTGCTGAAAAAGCACTCGGTTTTGAATAGACCTGCTAAGGTTTTATACTCCGTTTGAAAAGCTGAGCTCTCTTAAAGAATTTGCCAAACTTTCTAGTGAATTTGAGTCAACAGTCTTTTAAAAGGCATCTGAACCCTGAAAAGCAAATTTATTTGGATGTACTCAACAGAACCTCAAGTGAACCATTAAATTTTGTTCATTAGACTCACTGACATAATTTAAAACACTTCATCCAGATAAATTTTATGTCAAGCACTGTTTGTTTTGTCCCCATGTGAAAAGTCCAGTCAGCAAAAGTTCAAATGGGATTTAACAGAATGAGCAAAGTACTTTAATGAGGGCTAGCAAGAAAACCAGTAAAACCTTCAGCAAGAGTATTTCTTAACCTGAGAAAGAGATGCCTATGCATCAGTAGGAAAATAGATATCCCTGTTTTCAGCTTGTACTGATATATTAACCACACAAACCTTTAGTGAGCTTTCAGGGAGGATCCTGCTTCCCATTAAAACAAAGCTTAAAGCCACCTTAGAGGCTTTGCTTCAGTGAGTTGTTTATTTCCCTCAATTAACAGAGGGAAACACAGAAAGGGCAGCGGCTGACCTAGTGAAAAGACTTTTCTGCTCCTCATATCTGAGGGGGGGGATCTTTGTAGATGTAAGCTCAGGATTTCTCAGCAATGTAAGCAGATTTTTTTGTTCTTGTTGGGATGTTGTCCATGCTTTGAAGAGGACAAAAATTCAGTTTTGCAGAAGTTGCAGAACTGAAAAACAGAACACCTGGATCAGCAGGCTGCCAGGAGACAGTGAGGGTTGGGAAGGGTCAAGGGGATTTTTGGTGGGAAAGAGCATTTCCCCTCGCTACCACACCCACTCAACCCAACAGGACCATCTTTGCTCTGCTGTCTCTGTTCTCTGGGTTGCTCCCGTGAAGTTAGTGGGTGACTTCCCAATTCCAGAACCTTTACCACCCTGCTGTGGTGCCTTTACTTACTGCCTCATCCGTCTGGGGGCTTTATGCACCCGTTATGAACGAGCAATCATCTGTATTTTGGATGCACCACTCGATCCTTAATCCTGTCTTGTCATTTCCAGGTTCTGCCAGAACTCTAACAGACCCACCAGCAGAGGGATGGACATGTACAAAATATTTTAATTACTGGAGGGAATATACTACTGCTTTTTAGTTTGTTTTTGTTGGTTTTGGTGGGGTTTTTTTTGTTTTGTTTTGGGGGGCTTTTTGTTGTTGTTGTGTTTTGTTTGGTTGGTTGGTTTGTTTTAGGGTTTTTTGTTGTTTTTGTTTTTGTTTTTTTGATTGGTTTTTCTGTTTGGTTTTTTTTCTGGTTTTGTGCATTTTTTGGTAGGTTGGTTTGCCTTTTTTTTTTTTTTTAAGGAAAATATTAACTAACACTGTCCAAATAATTTGGGAAAGATTTGCAGTCAGCTGCTCCTGGGCTCACACACTGCACAAAGACAAGGAATGTGATATTTTTTCTTTGCCTGTTCTCAGTGATAAACAGTAAAAAGTGGGGACAGAAGCCGTAGGCAGAGTGGAATATGTACTTTCCCAGACACAGAGAGAACTCCCAAGTGAAACGCAGAATGCTCTAAAATTATTTCAGAAAGCTCTCTTATCTCTTGTCCTCTGTCATTGTATTGAAAGCACTGACAGCTTTAATAATTTTGGACAAAGCTTATCTTTTCGTACACACTCCTTTTCCCATGTGCTCTCTGAAGAGCAGTCCGGGAAGTTCTGGGGAAGTTTTATTAAAACTTCATTAAATCCTACAAGTGTTTGTGATGACCACTTCACTAAGCAGCTTGGGCCTTGGAGTGTCTGCGCACGTCTCCCGGCTGCAGGACTCTGCCAGAGCCTGGTTCAGCGTGCAGCGTTTAATACAATCTTTGCTTTTAGCAATTTTAGCTTAAGTCTGACAATGCTGTAAGGAGTGGGGCTCTAAGATGCGTTCTTGGGAAGAGGCCATTAAACCTGCCTTAATTGTTGAGGCTGACCACACTGCTTTACTTCTCTCCAGATTCCATGCCAGACCTCAGAAGTGTGACTTTGTAGGACTGCCTACTATAAAACAAATACATTTCTGTGAAGAGCTTTCCTTTAGGGAAGGACAAATTTGTGTGCAACAACAGCGTTTGAGAGAAAGGAAATGCATTGAGCATGTGCACATTCTTACCATATTGGTCCATAGTATTTCCATATCTTACATAGGCTTTAATGGCAAAGCTAAAAAACCCCAAAAATATAAAAGTGAACTTTTCCCCACTGTGAATTTTCCCCACTAAAAACTACTTCAAAAACCAAGAGCAATTTTTAGGAAAGGCTATCTAAAGACACTCCTAGTGGAAATGCTGAGCTTCTTAATCCTCAAGGATCAGTTTGAAATAAAGAAACATGGTCAAAGGACAGACTTTACTCTGATTTTGAAGCCTGAAATTCCTGTAGGGTTCATGTGAATATATGCAAGACACAGGTGACTCAGCACCCAGCTGAGATGTAGAGAAAGTTTGCATGTCTAGTGCCATGATCATACATACAATTCTGTCTGCATGTGCGCTTTGACGAGTAATTTTTGTGCTCTCATTCAGATTAATATTACAAGTCTGGCAAGAAAATGAACTTTTCATTCTTCATTTTGCTCCTCCAGGGTCTAGTTAGTCTGGAATTCTTTAACAGTCAGGTATCTAAAAATTAATTAGGAAGAGAAACACTCTTTTGTATTGAATCCAAAAAAGAAACACAAACACAAACCTGTCCTTCTAAAAAATACAATTTGAAAGACAGTAATGCTTTCTACACAGTCAGCCAGTTGGAATCAGTGGAATTCTTTCCTCTCCATTTGCTGTGAGTCTCCACATTCCCAGGCTGGCAGACAACAGACTTGGCTGTCTCAGAAATAAGCACTGTGCATTTGAGCCTCAATATTCTCCTTTTTTCAACCTGACGTCAAATTTCAGACCACAAACTAAATGTAAATCCCTCAGTACAACAATTCTTTTGAGAAGAATGGGCAGTACAGAATATTTACCTATTCCATACCAAAAGAAAAAAATTGGTACTGTCTCAGTTTTTTTCCCCTTCAGTAGAAACATAAAACAAAGTCTAAGAAGTCTATACAGGTGGGAGGTCCAAGAGAAATCTGCATTAGCAGACAATATGAAACAAAAGACACTATTGATAATTGTGACACTATCCTCCCTTAAATACACAATTAATTCAGATACTTGCACATCTTCAACTAAATAAACATTTAGAAAGCAACCCCCACACTATTAGCATCATAATAACAATTACAGTACACTTTATAAAGAAAATTACTGCATTTACAATAAAACCCAGAAATTTACATAGGTAAAGAGAGCTGAAAACATAAGCATATTTGATTTCTTATTTTTCTCTCTCCAACTCAGAACAGAAACAGGGATTAAAAGGCAAAAATACTTAGAAAAGGGACATGGAAAAGGGAAAGGTTTATCTGTTCGATGAGCAGATCTTTACAGTAAACCAAATTATTGCACTGTACCCAGAGGCCAGCTGCATGTTCTTTACCTTTTCTCACAAAAGCACAAAAAAAGTAAAAAATACAGATACAAACAAAAATTAATTTCCAATTCCAAGTATGCTATACAGTCCCTGGAGTTTAATGGACAGTGAGGAGGACAAGAATACAATAGCTTTAAAAATTACGCTACATTTACACATACATGCAGAGCTGTGTGTTTGAAGCATCCAAAGAAACTCTAGGTTTAATATAAAATATAAGGAATTTAAATGTTCATGCTTCATTAGCATAAGACTTGTACTAATTGCTGCAGTTAGGAAGAAAGTAGACCCAGGAGGCAGTAATTGGATTTAATCCATTACACAGTTCTATAGACCTTTTCTCTCTGAGGTATTTGACACTGGACAAACTGCAAGAGTATATAAACCAAGAGTCTGCTGCAATGTAGAGCTTATATTCCTATAAAAAATGAGTTTGAAATTATCTTGATACTCAGCTTGTTCGTATCAACTACTCATCCTTGCTAAAATGTAAGAAAACCATTTTGCCTTGCATTTTAATAGAAAATTCTCTCTGTGGACATACAAACACCATAGAAGCTCCACAATTCTGTAGTATCTGCCATCTGGTACAAGCCCATCCTAAGCACACCTGAAAAGAATACTAATAGCAATAATATGTAAACCCTGGAACAAACTGAAGAGCCACAAATATTTGGGACAATTGAGATTGTCCCAAATAAATATTCTGAAATGTTTCAAAAATATTGCCATTCATTTCTTCTCCCCCACTTCTCCCCAGACCAAATCATTCCCAGGTAATTGAATGGTTGTACTTCCCTGGAGAAACAGTTTGTGAGAGTTATTTACTGACAAAAAATCCACACTGATGCATGTTAAGTTAGAGCTACTGTGTCATCAAGAAGTGAATAAACAGTATTTAAACAATAATGTAGAATAATAGGAAGTATTGATTACAGGGAAGAAAGAAATATTTTACTAAGTTTGAGGTTGTCACTTTTCTCCAGTTAATCTTAAGGAGCTGCTTGTCTACAGTTCTTTTTTCTGTATAAAGCCCTACAAAGTCATTTTTTCCAATCATCTCCGTAACATCGCTTTACAGCATTGCTCTCACACAGCTTGTACTTGTGCTGAAGTCTTGGGGTGAAATCCTGGACCTTGAAGCCCATAAGCATTTCATCAAACAATTTACTGCGGTCCAGATTTCAGCTCTTACAGAGACAAATCTCCTGCACTTGGAAGAGCTTTTATTTACTCAATCCATACTTTTAATTGCTTTTACTTCTCAAAAGTCCTCCAAAGTTCAGTTAATGCTATCAGAATTATTTTACTTCTACTACACAAATCCTTTATTAGACAGGGGATATGAAAATATCCTTAGGGAGGTCATCCTAAACAAGGCTCAAAGAGCCCTGAAATGCAATCTGTTAATTGTTACTTAACAAACTATAGCAGGAAAATGAAACTTAAGTCTTGGAAAAAAAAAAAACCCTCTTATGTCTCCTCCACCTCCTCCATTCAATGTATTTTTCCGAAAGAACAATATAAATATCCTAATCTAACCCAAAATTATGGGGTCCAGCTGAATGAATCACTGTGTAATGGACACACGAATCTCTGCTCACATGTAAACCCTTTTTGGACAACATAAGGGTAGCTGTGAGAAGAATTCTACTGCAAAAGTTACAATCAAGCAACATTTTACACCTGACGTGCAAACGCCACAAGGAACAGGAATAAAAAAATAAAATGCGAATAAATCTTCAATGATATAATGATAGGAAAGTGAGCCTATAATTACTTCTGCGACTCACAATGCATTTTTAATACACTTATATGTGCTAAGTTACATTAATTATTATTCAGATTAAGAAAACCAAACCAAATTGTGTCTTAATCTAACATCATATACGAGTGTAGTGACTTTGTGAAGTCTGGACTCACTCAGAACATGTGATTTCCATCATTTTACTGCACTTTAACTCCCAAATTCTCACCTGGCCTGCTACAGCACCAGACCTAAGCCCTGAACAAAAACAAGCCAGAGAATCTTAGACAAGAATTTAATGGCACAATATTTTAAATATTTAAGAGTAATTTGAATAAGTACTAGTCATCTTAATAGCACAATTTATAAATGCTCACCAGGAGCGGACACTTTCTCATGATAAATTCTTCCATTAGAATTCAGTAATGAATTAATTTTTAATAAGGTAATGATCTTGTTAGCATTAAAGGTGACTTCCCTTTCTTTTCAGGTTAAAAAAAACAGGACAAAATTCTCAAAGTGGTTAACCTCTAGGTGTTAGATACAAAGAATAATGATTTTTCACACGTTCTAAAGCATGGTTGACATACCAAAAAAATAAAGAAAATATATCATTTAATGGTGCAAATAGAGTTCACCTCAGCAGAATGAGTTACCTTAGAAATTTATTTCTGTTGAGAAATAAACATGAGTTTTTGTATTAATTTCAAAATTCATCTCCTTTTAAAGGTATTTTCATAACTGTGGTTTAGTATTTCATAATTTTTGAAACATTTTTAATGGTCTACAATTTAAAGGTTTCATAAATACATTGCTATACGTGTGATATATGTTTAAACACAATACCTATTTATTATACATTTATATTACTGAATTTTCCTCATAAAATTATTGTTTATGCTGGTCTGATAATACAACAGTAGTATTTTCTTTCAGTTTTTTAGTCTACCTTTTCTAAATAGCACTAATTAAAACCCCAAAACCCATAAATTAATGGAAATCTAGATTAAGGAATTTTGCTGAGAACAGAAAGGAAATTCTCATTCTACAAAATGGGGAAGATCGAAGTATTTCAGCGTGTGGCAAGAACCAGAAGAAATGGGAAATACACAAGGATGGTTGATTTTTGACACATGACTTGCTAGATATTTCAAAAACATTCCCCTGAACAGAGAAATTAATTCATGAACATTTGCCATTCATAAATTGATAGAAATACACCCAAATAGTGTAATATAGAAAAAGTAATCCAGACAAATATTTTAGAAATATGCATGAATTTTTATTTCCTATTATTTGAGGAAAAGATGGGGATGTAGAGAGAGAGCAGATCTTTAAAGCATTTTCATGAGGCCTTCATTTAGAAGAGAGTAAAATAGCACTGGGAGAACTGTGGGATGTCAAATTTTAGAGGTATACAGGTATTGAATTTATTTGCCTACACATAAATAACCGAAGAATTCACACATACTATTAAATAACTTTTAAATTATGCATATGTGCATACATAAAGTGCATGCATACAGAAGCTGGAGGCTTTCTGACCTTTGTCACACTATTATATACACATAGATCTTTAGCAAATATATACAATTAAGCTCAGCCTCAAGGGAAGGAAGCATTGCAAATTTACCTGACATTGGCAGAATAATAAAATGTCTAATTTCTGCTTTGAGCTTTTTTCTTTCAAAAACCATTGTAGATACTAGGGAAAATGCCGGTGCTGCATTTGAGCATGAATAAATAGAAATAGGGGAAAAAGAGGAAGCAAGGGCACACCCTAACTGGGGTTTATAAACTTCCTAGGATTTAATTTTCTAAGTTGATCCTAAATTAAATTGCCATGTGTGGAATGCTGCCCTGGGTTCCTTGGCTGACAATGGCAGTGGTTTAGCGCTCCTGTCACCCAGGAGGGAATGTGACCCCAGGCTCCAGCTCAAATGGGTTCTGTTCTGCAGACATACACAGACAGCCCTGCTCAAGAGCCCTTGTACCAAACAACTGATTTTTTAAAAACTTGCTGTTGCTCCCAGACATAACTACACTTCTGCCAGATTCAGTTTTATCGTTTCCATGATAAAGAGAAAAGCTGAATCAGTGTTCCTGAGAGGAGGACTGATAGGTCTAAGCTGTTCTGTTCATTATGTTCATTATATTTGTTGGGATTTCTTGTTTGGTTTTATTAGTCAGGTATTATTTTCTCTATTTTTGAAATAAATTCTCTGGTGCTAATCTTGCTTTTACAGTCACTTCTGTGAGTTACACGGCATTTTACTGCCTTCAGACTTATCTTTCATAGCACCTGGGCTTTTCCTCCTGGCAAGTTATGTGAAAAATCCTTAGAGAAAATGTAGTTATTTAATGATGCTTCCTATACAATAAAAATATATGCCATTGATATTGTCTATGTTCACCATTATAGGATGTTTAAACTCTTACTAATATTTATTAAATTTTTTAAAGTACTCAGTGGAAAAAAATGTGTAAACCAAACAGGTCATAGCAGCTCTGTGGCCTTTTTCCTATCGGTCTCTCAACCTATTACTTAGACCTCAAGGAAATTATGCTTTGTTTGTAAATATAATATTGTGTATACTTAATAAATTTACCTGAGGTATTTATTTGCATCTGAGAGCTAAAATTTTCAAAATTCATTTCATGCAAAAGAAAAATCCTTTGTGAATGTGAAGGGGACATAGCAACCTCACTTGTGACAGGAAACGACTATGTGAGCATTAAATTAATGCACAGCACTTGCTGAATTCTAACTTGTTAAGTGTCATGTTTCATTTGAAGGCAGTAGAGCAAGGAGAGATGAAAGCAGCTCAGGGCCTGGCCTGGTAAGGAAGTGCAGAAAACACCTGCCCTTATAAAGGGCATTGAGAAAACGCTTGCAGTTCCCAGCATAGAGCCCCCAAAGTCTCATCTGTCAGTCTGGTCTACAGATTTCTTCTTTCTTTTTTTTTTTTTTTTTTTAAATTAATAGAGAAAAAAAATCTTATTTTTATCTCATCTTTCTTTGAGTGATGAGATATTATCAGGGAAGAGAAGGTCTTGTTTACTTATTCCATACCCTGTCACATCTTCCCCTTCAGTGTTTTACACCATGTTTCAAATTGACAAAAAATGAAATTTAATGATGAGAAAGCACAAAGCAGGAGCGAATGTTTGAACAAAGTGATAAATGCTGGAGAAATAGAAATGTGGACATTCAAACGTATGCCAAGCTTTCCATCCCTGCTATACAGCATAAATAACATGGGAGGATGTGGCTTTGCTACTTGAGAAGACATACATCAAAATATTTTGACACATTCAATAAGCTGTTGAACAAGACTAAAATGCTAAAGAAATAGCTGTAAGGAGGAAATATGCCAACGTGGCAGGAGAGATGGACTGGATTATGTAAGAAAGGGACAACCCCTTGTTTCTCCTCTGTTGCTGTGAACAAGCAACAGAATCAGAATAAACGTGAGATAGTAGAAATTTAATTTCACAAACCAACCCCCTTGTCTAAAGCAGGACACAGACACCCCTTCCTACTATCAACAAAACCATAACAATGCAGGAGAAAATCTATTTTTTTTCTAAAGGACAAAGCAAAGCATCTGTTGGGTCAGATGCAGGAATCTGCATATACACTAAACTGCGTAACTCCAGCCGTACACTTTGTTTCTAAATACTCATTTAAACGTTCATTGAAGGTATCAGCTTCCAGAGGGATAAATACTAACACTGCTTTCATGTCAGATCCTGTTTTCCTCTCAAAGCACTAGTTTCTAAACATATATATACTTATAAAAAAAAGAAAACTTCAAGCAGAGCTGCTTCACTACAGTAGTGAGTGATTTACCTGTTCTGCCTCAAATGCCATTACTATTCCTTTTGTAATACCAACTATCATACAGCATGTTATAGCTGTATTCATTTTTTTATTTCTTACCAGGTTAATGCCTTTCAGATGCCTTTAAGAACATACATAACCCATTTCTTTTAAAGACTGTCTCCTTTGATTTGAAGTGAACCGTGAAGCAACTGCAGTTTGACTTGTCAAGAAACAATGCTGTTTCTTAACAATTTGCAGAAAAATGTTTATCCCAACACAAAAAGCACACAGCTGTAACTCTTGTCTTCTGCCAGAAAGAGTGCACTACGAACATGTTTTCTTAGATGAAAGCAAGAGAAGCTGGATGAGAAAACTGGCAAAATGAAAGAAGAAAATAACAAACAGAGTGAAATATGAAATCTCTGCTGTGTTGACCTCGATGCAGTCCAAATTGACTTCAATGTGGTCAGAGTTTCAGTCATCTGGCAAGGCTGAATCTCAGTTCTTGGTGTGACTATGGAATGACAAAAATTGTCATAGCTCGAGTACATTTTTAGTACATCAATAAAATACACCAATTAAAATTTTATAATAAGAAATAATACCAAATAGAAAAATACATCATGCAACAGAACAGTATTGACAACATATTTACAGGAGTTGTTGCTGAATTCCTTTGACCTCGAGCTGCCCCACAGCTACACAGACCACGTGCTGGCTGTTCCTGAGAACACGCACTGCTTGTCATCTTCACTGATTAATGGAAATTACAGTGACAAATCCTGAATCCAAATCTTACCGAAAGGTGACATGTAATCAATATATTTGCATTCTCTCACGAGCAAGGATAAGGAGCAATATGATACCCTGAACTTATACAAGAATAAATAATCTTGGCAATAAATATAAGAGCTATCCATCACTCCTACTTATTTTCCCTGTCAGCTGCCTGGCAGCAATTTTTCAAGCTGGGTCCAGGATCCTGGACATGGTGCACTGCTGGGATTGCAGGAAGAATGTGAACAGGTCTCAGGTTATAAGCTGCTGCTCCAGTCCCATATGGCACATTATCCTCCTGGCAAGGCCAAACAAGGAACCACTGGATTTCACACGGTGGTTTTATGAGGCAAGAGGATCAGCAAGTTTGAAACAAGCAGCTCCTGGAGACGTGAAGCAAAGCAAACTCAGCAGAAGGGAGCTCTCTGATTGCAGCCTGCTACTCAATTCCTGCGTCATCTTTGCCTCAAAATTGCCACTAAAGCTGAAATAACCAACAACAAGGGCTTTTTTAGTACTGCTGCAACTTGAACCATAAAACTCACACAAAAGAAAAACCAAAAAACCACTACCCCAACCTGTATGACTAAGGGAGCCCCTGCTCACTGTGCCATCCCTCAGCCGTGGCATATCCATCTCCCACTACGGAAGAGACAATGGAGCACGAAGATCTCCAAACCTGAAAGGGATTATGAGACCAGCTGATTATTCGCACCACACTTTCTAAAAAATACGTATTCCCACTTTTTAAAAAGATACTTTCCACCCAATAATCCCTGTCACTGAAACAGAGCACAAAACTGTAGAAAATGTTATATACTTCTATCCCAATTTAATGCACAAATTTGCATTAAAAATACAAGATACACAAGAAAGGGAAATGGATGCATCTGGCTACATCAGGAATTCCTTCCCTCACTCAATCCCAATCACCATAATTGAACACCACTACAGTGATTTAGGACTCAAACCTGCACTTTTAAAGTCGTTCTCCATCCTCAACTGCCAACAAATTTTTTACCCCTTGAGAGTGATATAAAAATTGAGCTTGCCATAGATACATCTCACGGATATCAACTTGATAGTAACAAATGTCACTGTTCTGTGTGTCCCAGCAGAACCTGCAGCTGCTGCTACAACTGCTCAGCCATTTTCATTTCCATAGTCACAGATGTGGGGCTATGCAGGTTACGTTTGGAAAGATGGAATTCCTCAATCCACTTCTCAACTGTAAACCAAAAGACCAGGATTCCTGTCCTTTCATCTTCTTCGATTTCACAGGGAAATAGTAAAAATGCTTGACTAAAAAAATGTCAAAACGTGCATCCCATTACAGTAGTGAGGAAGAATATCCCAGTCCTCATTTCCTGTCACTCAGGCAGCCCTTCTAACCTCACTGAAGGTTGCTAGGAGAAACCAAATATTTGGACAAAGCTTGCAAACATAAGGTGCAAAGAGAAGCAATAACTAACTTAAATTTGCTTTTCCACTGTATGAATTTTACGGCTATCGCAGGACTAGAACAAATTACAAGGTGCAGATTTAATTGATTTCTAAAAAGACATTACACTACTTTCTCACAGAGAACCATTTTTAGTTGTTCATCATAAGAAGGGCATGGCCAACACAGCTGTCCACAGCATAGTATAAAGGGACTAATTTTTTTTGTTTTCAACAGAAAATATTCTTAATGCATCAAGCCAAAACAGCATCCTGAAACTGCTGCTGGCACAGATGTGCAATGGGAATCTGAATAATAAATGGGAATAGGAACTCATGTGAGTGACTCCAGGTCTAAAATCAAGTGTTTCCCAACAATTCTGGTGGCTCTCAGCATTCCCCTGTGACTGGGGCAGCTTTAAGCACTGTAATAGATGTTTTTCTTTCATACTGGTAGTTAATCTTCAACTTCCCTTGGGAAGGACAATGTCTGGAGCTGCCTCTATTAGAGCTGTGACAGTAACCAGCTGGAATGTCTGAGGGACTGCTGAACACACACAGAGCTCCTCCCAACCTGTGACATATGGTATATTATCCATTTGGCAATCTTACACTTCTATAGTCTCCCTCTAATGGTTAAAAATGTTCACAAGCTTGAATAAATAATCTGTTGTCAAATGCAAAAAAAAATACTGGAAAATTTATATTTATCTGTAGAACTGGGGACCATTTCTAGAGCTGAAGCAACCATATATTTTTCCTGATTTCTTAAGTCTTTTTGAGAGCTGAATAATCTTGACAAATACCTAATGAAATAATTCAACGTATTTTCTTTCTGCAGTATGTGCGTTTACTGGCTCTTACTTCTGAAGAGTGCATTAGATATAGCTACATTTCTCAAATAATTAATCACCAATTTTGTCACTCAGAGGTAGCTCAGTTCAGGTTTAACTGGTGATTACTTTCCCTAGACTGCTGCTCTTTCAAAATTATTTATTAGATTGAGGACCTTTCTATTAAAAGATTTGATGTTTCCATGCAAATTTTCTAAACATGAAATAGTTTATTGATCATTGTTCAACACTTTTTGGTTACCAAATACAGCAGAGAGAAGCTATTAAAAAAACAATGCAGTACTTGTCCTCTAATTCCAGGTAATAGACAGACGGCATGGTGGGGAACTGCTGAACTGCTGATGGCACTCAAGGATTTAAATGCAATAAAGCTGCTTTTACTGCATAGAAAAGCTGCATTCTAAAACTACCTTTTTCAGAAGAGGAAAGACTGGGGAAACAGGAGATCTTGCATTACATAGGACATTATAGGGGAAAAACCCCTCAAACTAACTTTTTTTTTTCCATTTTTCTCAGGTCCTCACATAAGCTCTCAAATTCAGAATTAATTTTGTTTTAGCAATGATACAAAGTAATTTTTTTTTTAACATAAGAGGAAGAGCTCTACATGCTTCTTCACTGGATATAACCAGAAAAGGCAATTAAGAGGTCCAGAATTCATTTGGGTTGGCATTTTCCACACATGCAGTGATTCTGCTTTCAATGGGAAAAACACTACGATTTTTCAGTCTTTCGGCAAGCACTTACTCAATTTGCTTTTTTTTTGATGGACTGTCCCCTCATCCTAAATGAAGACACAAAGTGTGCCAGAGCTTGTTTAGGTGCCTTTTGAGAGGTCTGCACAAACACAGGGATGGGGACAATGGGCACTGATGCAGTCTGGTGTTCACAGTGTGGGATTTAAAAGAAGATTGCATGATTGCTTCCAAACTAAACTTGCAGCTTATTATTTGATTTCTTCAGAGCCATTTAGATTTGTTTGCTTAATGGTCTCGGTGGCAGGGTCAGGTCATGGATCTCCCCAGAAAGAGGAAGGGAAAACCTTTTTCAGAAGAAATAGCACTACATATCAAAGCCAATAAGGATCTCTAAAAATAAAACCCATCTTAAAACTCACCTTTCCCCAAGAACCATATGGCTATGTCTCAGCCATATTCCTATTTATGTAGGGGCTTAATAAATATCTTCCTGCTGACTTTTTGAATGCAATACCAACAATTAAAAATGGCTGAGAATTTAATTTAAACACCTTTACCAGAATCATTTATTGTGAATTAAAATTTTACTTTAGTATGTCTTTAGTTTAAAAGTTCTTTCTTTTTCCACCAGACACTTGCCCAGCTTCTCTTTTGTCTACCCCCAAATCCACCACCAGGATGGCTCACAAATAGACAAATATTCACCAAGGTGAGTCTCCTAATGAGTCATTGCTTCCACAGCTTCACTGGCAAGCAGTCACCTTTGTGCTGTAAAACTTTGTTCTCCCAAACAGAATGAGTATTCTTCAGTCTGAGCATGGAAATCAAGAAAATGTGCACCTTTAACAGGGAGGGAACAAGTACACATTTAAAAATAAAGGATATAAAAATACATCTGAACTAATGCAAGTCCTTCCACCAGTGTTTCATTTCACTTATTTGCTCATATTTTGGGGTTTTTTTGGTTAACTGCCTTTATATATAATTAGTCACAAAATTAATATAAATATTTCTTTAGTAATAACTAAAATAGATTGATTTAACATACAGTGCAGAACATAGTCCCATATTCTTTCTCACTAGAGAATACTACTCAGGGACTTATGTATCCATGTTTTATATGAAAGATGGTGTCATTTAATGAAAAATACTCAGAAGATTAAAATACCTTCCTTGCCATTTGTTCTTAAGAGATGTATATCAAAATTCCTTTGCACTGTAAAGTGCAGGTTCTATCTCAGGATTTCTTTTTGTATAGAAAATAAATCACAGTTGTTTTCTTAAACTTTCCACCCCTTGAAAACCAAAATCACCTTCATATTGTCTACAAAGTTCAAACATTGTGCTTACCTGGAAGCAACATGCACTCTCATGCCTATTTTATACACAGTAATTTTATTATGGGGATTTATTTTCAAAGGAAATTGAACAAGGCAATTTAAAGGCTCTCAGAGGAATAATGAGCAATAGTCAACCTCAGTGGATGAAGGAGCTATTTCCTATTTATTTTTCTATTATGTGTTCATATCAGAAATACGCCTATAAATGATTAAGTAGGAAACAACCACAATCTCCAGGATAAAATGACAACCACAATCTCCAGGATAAAATGACAAAAATAATTTTCACAGAGAGCCACAGACCTACTAATAGGTATTCTGGTAAGGCAATCAAAGTAGAGTTGAATCTGTACATTTACAGAAAGTGTCTATTTAAGAAATGGAAGGAAACACTGGGACATATAAAAAAAATGACCATGTAGATGATGTTCAAAGGTGGGATATCTTATATAATCTTTAGGGGGAAACACAGTGAGGAAAAAATTACATCAAAAGAAGGCACAGAGAACACATTCAAGGTGAAAAACAAAAACAAAAAAAACTGATTTGCTCCTGAGAAGTGGTGTCTGCAACTGTAAATTAAGGAGAAACTACTTACAACTAGAATTATATCTGTGCTTTCCCTTCAGAATTTGAGAAATGCAAGGACCAGGGTGCAAAAAAGCCAAGTTACTGAAACAAAGTACTAGTTTGTGAATATAATGAAGTAATCCAATAAAGAAAAATTGTAGAAGTAATGAAAAACATCACTAACAATATTCAAAAACAAGTTGTGCATTCCTTTAGTATTAAGGTGGGGAAAACAAAACCAATGACATTTGAGAAGATATCAAACCTAAAAGAAAAGTCTGCATTTGGCAGACAAGAGAGAGCCAAACAAGACTATGTATTCTACATTTTCCAGGAAAAAAAAAAGTGATAGAAAAAGAGAAATGTTCTCGATGACAAAAGGAACTAAAGGGAAAAAAAAGTGGGGTTTTTTGTAGGTGTCAAGAGAAAGGCAGAATTTTACAATTAATCAACTGTTGCTAAGGGCTAAACTTCAGAGGTATTGCACATGGAACAGGAACAATGGCACAGAAGGATTAACACCCTCAGAAAAAGAAATACAAATGTGCAAATAAGGAGGTCAGAGATCAGTAAATTTGATGTGTTTTATGATATCTTTTTTTAGATATAAGTGGGCAGAAATACGATTTCAGGCATTAGGCAGTGGAGAAGTTATAATCTAAACCAACAATAACAATAAGAATGACAGCAAACCCTCCAATTGTGCATGTATTTGTTACAGCAGTTGCTAAGGAAATACATAGAAATATTGAACTGGACTTAGATGCCATTAAAAAACCGAATTAAACCCCCAAATTGAAGTAACGTATTAATTCCACCATCTGTTCTATACAAAGTAAAAGTTAAGAATATTTCAAGAGACTTTCAGGAATAAAGAAGAGCAAAAGGATTATTAACTAAAACCAGTGGGGGATGATCATCTCATTCTCTGAATCTCCTTTGATCTTCCTTAAAAAGTGGCTGAATATCTAGAGTCCCAAACATCTGGAGTGAAGTGAAGTGAGCGAGGCCACAGGAGTTTATCCATGTCACTGCTACAAGCTGTTTCAGGTACATTCCACTCGTCCTTTCTAACAGAATTCCAAAAAAAAGAAATAGAATGGAAAAATTGTTCTTTGTGATACATTCAGGAGTCTTTCCAAGACTTCAAAAAGGGTCTCAGGATCATTTGAATTCTGAAGTAAATAAATAGGTGCTTCCACAAAATGCACTGTTTAGTGCTCCTTCAATCTTATGATTTCAGAGGACGGCACAAAAGAGCAGTCAGTGAAAATGATCTGAAGTGGTCCATCAGGATGGAAGGAACTGCTGCATGTGATTTCAGTTTAAGGAAAGGGAAAACAACACACAGAGTACATTTTTGAATTTTTATTTCCCAATATAACAGCCTATTTTTTATTTCTATTTTCAGTTACTCCAAAAAGTTTTGCTCAGCTATTATAAGCACTTCAGTTTTCAGTATTTAATTGTTTGATGCAGAGAGTCAGTGCAAAAGCAACTGAAGCACTGCAGAAATAAAAGACAGTTCTGAGAAACCCCACTGATATGGCCACATAACCCATGCCACATGCTCAGTGGCAATTCTCTTGCAAAAGGCCAGGACAACGTCCATAAAAAACCTTTTTGGGGGTTTTGCTAAGTCTCCACGTTTTACATTTTACAGCTTGAGCCTGTTTAGAGCTGCAGCACAAATTGTGTATTTATTTTTAGGAAGTTGATGAGTAAGTGGAGCTCCCAATAACCCCTTGGTTAATTCCAATATTGTTTCTGTAGAAGTATAGATTTCATCAGAAGAAAAGGTATGTGAAGAAAGCTTAATATTTCATTCTGGTTTTTCAATTTTAATTTCTGTCTGTGCTACAGTGACCAGAGAATGCAATTAATGGTAGAATATGGTCAGGTAATTGCAAACAGCTCAGAGCACTTCTTTAGGAAGTTACTGCCCTCGACGGCGCATTCTGTGCAGATCTGTCATCCACTACAAAGGAAAGTGAAATGATTTTGCACACGTTTCTTTCAAGGAGGGACTGCTGGATCCATCCTCTGTAGCTACAAGCTGAAGATTCAAAATATTTCCTCCCTTTTCCAGTCTTTAAGCACAAGACATTCCATATGGAGACACAAGTGGATCATTACAATATTATTAATACTAAACCCAATCCTATAATAATTATTTGTTCCCACAGAAGTTGTGGCAGGCACAAAGGCCAAACCACTTAACTCAGCCATGTGGAACAAGGGCTGTGTTCCTGCCAGGAACATTGTCCCCTCTGCCCTCTGTGCTGGTAAAAGTGGCAGCTGTAGATGAATCAGAGACTTGCCTGCTAAGCAATGACTTCCCATTAGTGTGACTGAAAAGTTTCCTTAGCTTCTCTCTTCCACAGAAGCGTCTCCTTCAGCTTAATAATACCATAGGACTGTTGCAGAAAGCACATTCAGAATTCCCTGATTATGCAGTATTAGTGAGTCCCCCTCCTCTGAGTAAGCCATGGTACTGTTACAGAACTCCTGCTTGATTACATACTGCATTGGAGTTGAGAAATTAATCGCTGATTGCAAATTAAACCTTTGATCTGGGAAATGAAACATGAAGTTACACACTCAACTGGCTCTTTTGGAAATGTTATAAGAGGGTGGCCCAACAGAGACAGGAGGAGTAAGGCATCAAGAGACACAATCTAGAGAGGAGAAAGAAGCACTGCATGGATTTAAGAGCATTTGCTCAGGAAATAGTGGTCTTTTTGCCCCCTGTCATATCGTTAGAGAAAAATTTCCTTGCAAAAACATCGGCTGACATGCCTTCAGAATTGGTGAGGCCCAGCAGGGTCTGCTGCAGGAACTGCAGACTCCCATCCAAACCTGCCACAGATCTGTTTCTGGGTAAATAGCAAATCTCTGGTTCCCTCTCCTACATTCAGTTCTGAGTAGAACTCAAGAATTATTAATGCTGATATCTTAAAATAAAACATGACACTTCTCCAAAGCACATCTGACAACTCTAAAATCATCTAAGTCTCTCCCTGCTGAGAAAAGCAGCTTTTGAACAGCCATCTAAAAAATCTTTACCATGATCATTGTCCTGCGCAGGCAGGAACTCAACTTAAAATTCTATGTTAATGTTTGAGCTGAAGTGATATTAAATTAAGATTAATTTTGGGGTATTAAATATGTATGAATAAAACAACAAGGAAATCAAGTTCAAGTAATACATGCAATTTACTGGGTTTGACTCTCACTTCAATTAACATTATATTACTTACTGCAATCAAATTATTGTTTATTTACACCAGAGAATCCTGTTCCCCATGTCACTGGATTCCAACCACTCCAAATCTGATAAATGATAGGCATATTTGGGTGAGAGGTTTTATTTTAACTCCTGGATTTTTTTTCCTGCTCCAAATACTATTTCCAAAGGTTCCCATTCATGTCACTACACAATGATACAGTTTTCAGTGCTATTATATTCAGCCTATAATTTATAGAAACCTACCTACTATTTTGTTTCTAGGACAAGCTTTCAAGTAAGCCAGATCAAGTGGGAGCATCCTTAAGTGCTTTGTGCTCTCAAGGGCATTAATGAAATTAAATAGTAAACCAGGCCTGTTTGAAAGATGAAATAGGGGTTTTGATGATCCATGATTAAAAAAATAAAATGTAAATTTATTTGACTTTTTTCTGAGGAAAATAGTTACAAATATATCCAATTCTATTAAAAACAAACATTTTTTAGAGATGCACTTGTTTTGTTGTGGTTTTTTTTGTTGCTGGTTGGTTTTGTTTTGTGAGAAGGAAGAATGAAAGCTGCTCAACTTTTATCTTTGTTGGGTTCTGGTTAAGAATTTCCAAGCAATGGAAAATAATTTAATTCCACATCTTCCAGGCAAGGTGAAGGAGAACGCTGTTTACTTGCTCTTTATTAAGAATATCTTCCTCGCTGCTAAATTTCATTTCAGTATATCCAAAGCTTGTGTCTGGAATTTATTGAGGACAGCGTTGAGCACACAGTGCCCATCCCAGAACATTACTCTCCATAGAGACTACACATGAATTGAGACTCACTCTTGTTTCAGTGTCTCCTTCAGCCAAAGGTTTTGTACCCACGCTTGGCAAACCTCTTCATCTTGTTTCTCAAATTCTTTCACCTGCCTGGCCACCTTTGTCCAAGTTATTCACAACAGAAACTTACAGACATGCCTGACACAATAGGATTTCCTACCCTATGTTGTTTATCTCTCCATCTGTTCCCAACCTTATGGTCCCAATTACTGCTTCTGTTTTTGCAGCTTCACTGTGGATTCAGAGAGAATCAGAGAACAACACAAACCCATGTGTAATGATTTTCAGAGTTAGTTTCACACTGTGATCAGTCATCCCCTGACCCCTGCAAGCCTCCTTCCTCCTCCTGTGAGGGAAACTGTGGTCAGGAAAACAAGAGTCCACACCGTAACTTCTCTTAGAGTCTACTCCCCTCTCTTTGTTTGTTAAGTCTGACAAATTTTTTTAAATCCTTTTTTTAATTTTAAATGGGATACAGGAGAAGCTCTTCATATTCAAAGCCTGCTGATTTAAAGGTTACTCACTCCCAAGTAGAAACGCAAAGCATGAACTAGCACTGATCTTAAAAAAGATGCTAAAAGGTTCCTTTCAAAGAAAATTATGTACAAATGCATTCCATAAAATTCTATTTACAGTGAACATCACAAAACCATAATCACTTTACTTTTCCTCTTTCTCATGGCCACATACATCAATGTTTCTCCCCTCTCCTGCATAACAGAAAAATACTGGAAAGTTCGGGCAGGAAAATTCAAAATTAAGCCAACTAAGCCTCAGACTAGCCCTTCAAATGTCATTTTAGGTTGAGCTTTGGTTCTGATGGGATTCTTACCTAAATCAGGACTGCAGAATGGGATATGAAGCAGAGCACAGTGATTGATAAGTAGCGTGGTAGAGATTAGAGAGAAGAAAGTTCTCCAGCAAACACTATTGTTCCACTTCCTTATAATTACCACCTTATTTAGGAATTCGGTGTTACTTTTGCTAACTGGGTTTTCCATTGTTAATAGGTTTGTATCAGAAATTACAGATCATTGCTGGCAGTGTCTGACTGATTGCCCCAGTGAGAAAAAGCAAACCTCTGCGAGTGCCAAAGCCCTGGAACTGAGCCTGCCTCAGGATCTAATGGAGTGCGGCAGGGCTGGGTCCAGTTCTTTGCATCTCCTGCCTCCCAGCCCACTTCATGAAGTCCATGGAAAAGAAGACTTAAGAAATCTCTGTCCTTCCCTTCGTCCCCAAAAACGGAATGCCCCCAAAGTTTACACTGTACTCACTGTCCACAAATACTCTAACAGCCAACATGGGAGAGAAATTCTTTAATAAAGAATGTTAGTTCTTAGCGTAATTTCATTAAAAAAACTTGTGTCCCAGTAACTTGCAAAACGCTGGCTTCCGTTACACTGTACCAACCAATCCACTGCACCTACCCAGCTGCACACAAAGCTTTGAAACTGAAGTTTTGAGAGCTCAAGACAAAATACTGAAGTCTCCTCTCAGTGAGGCATAAGAAATTTTTCTCCTTTTGTTTAAATCCTCCTGTACTTTCTCATAAAGGTTTGATAAGAAATGATTATTTGTTCACATACAGTAAATGGTAAAGTAGCATTCCAGTAAGACTCTCAAATTTAAACAGATTATCTTTGATTTCCGCAGTTAGAGTACTCATTGAGTGCCATTTTACCAACGAGAAATTAGAAGCAGTTATGCATATACAAGTAGTCACAGAGTAGGGACATTTCTCTGTTTAAACCAGACAGAATTATTTACTGTTGGCATGGAACAATGCGAGCTCTTCCCATGCTCTGGGAATGTCCCTGGCACAGCAAGCAAACGGAGCAGCTATTGCAATTCTTTCAGCTCATTATCTCCTATGAACGAAGTCACAGCACACTGTAGGACTTAGCCCAGGTAACACTACAAAAAGCAAAGACTCAGCCTTGAGAAGTACATAACCCTGGGCCCCCATCACCATTGCAGCCACAGAGCAGGAACTGTGCAGGGCAAAGAGCTGCTCCCTGAGCTCTGGGCCCTTTTTCCAGGCAGGGGATGGAAAAATCCAGGTCAGAGTGAGCACTGCAGGTGGGCTCAGCAGGGGCTCCAAATTACACCGTGGGGGCTGCGCCAGCCCCACTGATTGCAGAACCAGCAGCAACCCCCTGACCTATCACAGAGGCAAATCCAGCATCTCCAAATCTGGATCAGTTACTGGAATCCTTAGACTCCAGAGTTTGCCACGTTCCCAGGGACTGGTGGCCACAGTGAGTAGTTACAGACCCAAAAGCCGAGCGAGCACTGCCTCATCACGTGGAGCAGGCTTATTACACATTTCTTGGATCTGATTTAGACCTGGTTTTAACAACCATCACAATTATTTTAATGTCTCATACTCCACAAATTACAGATGTGCCACACACAGAACCCCAGGGTGCAAGGCTGTGAAGCCGAGGGAACGACAATGGCTAAACTGCTTCAGGTTTCTTCTGACACTGTCAGAGAGCAGCAGTGCTGCCATCAGTTTGCTGCTCACTTTAACTGGTCTGCACTGTCACTTGAACAAGCCTCACATTGTTTATACATAAAACAATGTACTAAATACACGCAACACTTATGAATAGCTGTAAAGATAGTGATTTTATTACAGTGAAATACTAAGATTCCAGCCTGCTATATTAATCAATATGGTTGCCTTGGTTGCACAAAGATAATAAAATTTTAATTGAAATTCACTAAGAGTAAGATTAGCTATAAATATTTCAACAAAGAGGATAAAAAGAGAATGTTGATATTTTATTTATCATGGCTAACACATTTAAGACACCTTACAAAAAACAAAACAAATAGGAAAAAAGAAAAACTGAATACAATTTTTAAGGAGTAATAACAAATGTATCAATCTAAAATTCTGTACCTAGATACTCAGTTTTTGCTTCATGCTCAGCAAGTCTTTTTTGCTTATCACTATAGATGACCTTTGACTGTCCAGACTGAGAACAGGAAGAGATGACCTCTCATTATTAAGGTCTGTTTCAGGCAAATATATGGATCCCATAAAGGTACTCACAAGAACAAGATGGAAAGAGAACTTGGAATCATAAAACAGGTTCTTTTTCTCATTCACTTAAAGAAGAATAGATTTATTCCACCTTTTTTAACATAAAACAGTGGATTTGGACTAGACTAGTTGCTCTGGAAGATCACCCTGGAAGTGGGTGAAGACTACCCAATTCCCCAGCAAATTCCAGAGCCACTCCCAGAGACACATGGGGTCTCTTGAAAGAAGTCACCAGGAGATTCCAAAAGTTGGGCTGGACACTGCAGGCACTGGGTCTCCATCAACCCAGCTACACAGGCCAAATTCCCGCTCGGATTGCACTGAAACATGGGTTCATAGCCACAGGAGCCGTGGCTTAAAGCCTGCTCTTCCAAACTTGGTGTAGATGTTGCTGCCTGTTCCTGTCACTGCGAGTACCTGACAGCAATGCTCTAGGGAGCAAGAAGACACAGAACATAAGGAGGAAGAGTCCACTGTCATGATGCCTAGGATCAAATTCCACACTTGGGCAACTTAACTGACTTGGATGGGTACATGTAGAACTAAATGCTTCGTTTAGTATTTTTCTGAAGTAATGACCTTGGGGGTGAGACTGTAGCTAAAGAAAAGCGTATCAGTTTTAAGTGATGCTCTCATTAACTCAATTTTGCTATAAAGCAGTAGGGAGAGTGCTCTCGAGTGCTATTTCTGCCACAGAACTACCTGTACCAGGAATTACATACACCCATCCAAGTCTCACACTAGGCTTGGAAAATTTACCCTCAATGGCTCACAGTGAGAAGAAACAATTGATTACACCTGCTACTTCAGTTCATCCAAAAGTTACCATGGGAAGGGAGTTTAGGGTCCTTTGGCCTGAGAAAGAAGCACCAGATTCTCTAACAACTACGCCAACTGATTCTCAGAAATGCTAATGGAAAGAACATTGCCACTTGCAAAAAGATCAAAATGGCTCTCAATAAGGTTTTAAAATATTGACTGGCTTGAAATCATAAAAGGAAAATGGAAGCTTACTCCAGAGGAGTTCAGATGGTAAGAAACAATGCAGTAAAGCAAATTATCATGGCACACAGGTGGGATACACCATCCCTGGAAGAGCCAGGAACAGATGTTTGACGTTTGCAACAGCAACTGCTATTCCCATACCAATACCTGGTGCAGTCATGCCTGGCCTGATAATGTACTTCATGTGCTTCAGAGCTGCATGTGCCAAATAAAGCAATAGAGAAGGAGCGAAACAAGAGACAGAAGGGAGGAAATGAAGAACAGCCACTCCACTGTCTCTTTTCCTACTGGGGTTTGCTTTCACAGCCCTGCTGCCTTGAAGCTGCAGCAGAGCAGGAGGAGCACGGCTGTGGCAGCTGCCCCTGGAGAGGGTTCCAGTCCTGCCCTTGGCACCAGGCACTGCTGTGGGGGGAACAGGAGCCACACTCAGCTGAACACACCCCCACATCCAGGGGATCCCCATGGCCACGGAAAGATCCCCCTTCGCAGGCACTGGGCCATGGCACTAGAGTGATCCGCATCTTAAGACACAAATATTTTGTTTCGGAGTACATCTCGTGGAGTACATCTCATTTCTTTTACCCCAATTTCTGCAGGACATGGGCGAAAGCAGCTGGCATTTCCCTTACAGCAGCAAAGGATTAATGAAAATTAAAGAAACCTAATAAAATCAGAACCACATAACACTGTTTAAGAGACTAAAAAATGAGTGCTGCAAAAAAGGCCTGACAGGATGCATTACACTTCAGGGATCTTTGCTAAGGTACATTTAAATCCTTTATACTGAGGTGCTACATGAAATGTCTTATTTCCAACATTTGGTTATCTGATCAGCGTCTGTTTGGAATTAAAGGAGTGAAAGGAGTGCATGTGTGTGACAATTACCAACTGGGAAGCCCTAAGAAGCAGACTTAAGCACATTATATCTAACCCAAGGAAAACTGCCGTACATGGATTGAAAATGTCTATGGTTGCATTTTAGAAATCAGATTGTAAACATTCCTCTGGGTTTTATTTTCCTTGATTCTGCAAGAAAACCACAACCAAATTCTACAAGAAAACTTAAGGTCAGTTTCTTCTGAGTTGCTGCTCACTGAAATTATTTACTTGTTTCAAACATTTAACTGAGTATTTGCCAATATCCTTGCCAAAAGAAACTTGAAAAAGTAAAATAGAATTTAAAAATTTCTCCAACAGTTCACTGAAAACCTTTTTCCATTTCTTCCCCTGAGTCCCTAGACCATAAAATTCCTGTATCGCAGAGAACCCTTAAGGAGTGATATCCATTCATTTCCTTTGGTCTTGCTACATCCAAGCTGTACACAAGGATAAGGATTATTGCATCCCTTGAATATGCATTTCCACTAATACTTTTGCCTGACTTGTTACATCTGAAGAGCTAGAATATTTTAATTTATGATCATACTAATTACATCTAGGGTATTAGTCCCTAAGTTCTTCAGTTCTAGGATAATTCTAAATTGTGCTAAGTCTCCCATTTGAGTAATTCCTGTAGGGAGCATTATCTCTTAATTCTAGCCCGTGCAGACGTGCTGGGCACTTGTTTAATTAAGGAAAGTAGCAAACTCTTCCAGTATATAATATTTACCCTTCTAGTAGCTTAGTAGGTAGCTTTATACCAGCTTCAATCTATTCTTTAATTATAAAGACATATTTAGAAGTATGCCCAATATACAGAATATGACAACCTAAAATCAAATTACACAGCAGAGTTACGGCAAAAGAGAAAGCATGGGTTTTAATCGAAATATTTTCCATATTTATGAAGGAAATGCCAAATACATAAAAAGTAAGAATAAAGAGATTCTCAGGTGAAGTTTCTGGCCCAACCGTCAGACACCAGAAGCAGAAAAGTACTTGCCAGTACACTTTATCAATAATATCAGATTTAAAGGAACTGAAAATCTGTATTTCAAAAGACAAAACACAATATGTATTTCAAAATACAAAAAAATAAATTAAAGGGGTTTTTTGATTGAAAACACCAAAGAAGCAAACAATTTTTTGCCTAGTAAGTGAAGAAATACTGAGACTTCTTTATGCTAAATGTATGACTAAAAGGATGCAAAGGAACCTTGGCAAACAGATATGAATTTGTGATTTGTTAGATTTCTTTTGTTGTTTTGTGCAGAGTTTAAGGAATTTAAAGCAAATCACTTAGCTTGATCCCTATCTCTTGCTCCAAAAATTCCAGGGAAACCTAAACAAGGGTTTTTCCTCTGTGATTTCCAAATAGTTTGACTGTTGTACCAGTAAAGAGAAAAATGTCTGTCTCCATTCCCTTTAGCACTTCCTGTTACTCTGTGTCAATTTCCCAGTGATGACTCCACCCACAGTGAGCATTTAGGTTTTCTAGCTCATCAGTTTTTGAGTTTTACTATGTTCTCTAAGCCAGGTTACCTCAATACAATTGCTTCATGCTTCTATTTCACATACTTACGAAAACCAGAAAATTTGAAGCTTTTGTAAAAATAGGATATAAGAAAAATATTTAGAGCTTTGTCACAACTTGGGTAAAACTGATCAGAATAAAATTTAGATTTAATCTAGATTAATTATCCAACGAGGATTGTAAACAAAAACAGCTATGCATATCAGATGGAAATATAATATAATTGTGATGGCCTGAAATCTAAACAGAAGTGGCCCAGGATTGCCATGGCCTCAAGTACAAGGACTGAATTCCTAACACACATCATGTACTTCATATACTGTGCCAGCACTATCTAATGTGTCACTGAAATTGTGAACTTCCTGAATTTTAGAGTATTACTCAAGCTTTCTGTTACTATCTTATTGCTCACTGAAGCCTTAAAGCACTCTAAAGCCCTTGATCATTGTAATTCACCTGAAGCTCAGCCTTTCTTTCAAAATTAGCGGACTTATTAGACAGCAAGGCAACCTTTGATAAGAAAATGTATGAAGTTCAATACAGAAATGCAAAATAGATTCCAAATGAATTACTTCTGTCTCTTGTGAGTTAATATTGTATATGAATTATTTTAAAGCTGGCAAAGGCAGAATTTCATCTGCATTTTTAAACTAATTTTCTACTGAATAGCAATATCTGGCGCTGGCAGCTGAGGGAACTGTCACTTTTAGCTCACTCCACCTGGCAAAGGCGATGACAATCTCTCTTTTGCAGGTAAGCTGCTTGTCAGTTCTGCTGTCGAGACACTCTGAGATGCTTACACAGAGAAACAATTATTAATGAATCATTTGAAGAGAAAATTTTTTCTTGTTTCTCCCTCTCTGCTGAGCTCAGCGAGCCCTGTTCCTTTTTTCAGCCACGCAGAGTATGGAGCCCAAGAGTGCAACGAGCCATTATGGGCAGAACCAGGAGCACCCTCAGCAGCTGGGGAGGTGTCATGTGTTGACATGAAATAGGGCTGCGAATCGTGGTTTAAACCAAAATATCTTTTAGAACACGCGTGAGTTACTTGAAATCGGCCTTGAGGACACAGACACAGCTTCTGTTGGTGGCAACATTGGAGGGATGACAGCACAGGCCAAGTTTTGGTGAGCAAGGGGTCACTACTAACCACTGCAAACTACCTACTAATGAGAGATATTAGAAGCCATTCATTGTTCCCCGTTTAAAAGTTACACCCAGTCTTTCCATAAGATTAATAAATCTTATTCTTTCCTTACTGAAACCACACTGTGTTCAGATTCTAATTGCTGCGCACAATGTAAAACGAACTCGGTTGTTCTACATGTGTCACATGCCAAGACAATAACTGCGCAGAAGAAAGGCAAAACCAGTGTGGCATATGTTCTCTGTATCTCACTGAAGTACCATTTTCCTGGGCACTGCCCGAGGCAACAATCACCAGCAAAGCTCTGCACGAACATGGAAAACGAGAAAATCACAAACGAAAAATTAAGGGTCACAGCCACTTTATCAACATCACACAGACTGACTAAGCAAGTTGACTTAGCAAACCTGACTTACATTACCTTCTCATTTTGCCCTGACCCAGTGATTTAGGATTCACGTCAAAGAACATCCGTCAAAATAAAGAACTTGTTGTTTTGCCACTAATATTTATTTGACCCATAAAGTCACTTCTTTTTCTTTTTAGAAGGCAGACATGGGAATTTCAAATGTTCTACATGAAATAGCTTTCCCATACCCTCAAGTTTTTAAAATACCATAGCTGTAATGAATGTTGATACACAAACCCTGGTTTCATCACTGAGACAATCATGTAACTATTATTTGCTGTCATATCCTAACCACCTGCACATATGAAAGGGTATTATAAAGTCAGTTAAGTGGCTGACTACAGATGCATGGTTTTATTTCAAGTTTCTAAGTAATTCTTGACTTAAGGTTTCCATCTTACAGTGATTTGTAGAGCCAGCTGAGACGCATTTTGTGCTAAGCTATGGAAGTTATTATTACTACCTTTTCACTAGTCCAGCTCATAGATGGGTGGCACAAATTGCACTGCTTTTGTGCACAGACATTTGGTCACTATTTCAGAAATACCTGGGGGATTTGATTATTCGGTTTAGTATTTGGAGGTTTTTTAAACTGATTTGCTTATACAAAAAAGGTAGGTCTAAAAATTTTAACTGGAAGTAATAAAAACATTGAGAAGCACAAAACCACATGACACTAAGAATGTGTTACACAAATTGCAAGGATTAGATAAGGGAAACTGAACTCAATTTTTAAACAATCCAGTAATATTTTCAATTTTAAAATAGAAAAGCAATTAGAAATTACTTTTATTTTATTCCGTTCAGCAATTATTTCCTTGTAACTTCACTTCATTAGTATGAGAGAATAGGAGTTAATGGAGTTTCTACAGAGGTTTTCTGTCTTAATTCCTTAACTCCAACTCCCTGCCACGCTCCCAGTGACACTCCTACCACTCAGGAGATGCCATAATTATGACCCATCTGCATACACATATTGATTATCTAAGTGATTGCTGCTTAACAGAACTTATAATGACTGAGGCTTGCTTGTCTGGTCACCAGTGGGAATGCTCATTTTCTCTGCACAGCTGCTGAAGGTCACAAAACTCATAGGAAGCAATGCCACAGATTTTTTTTTCCCTCCCTAGTTAGATTTGGTTGAGAGTGGTCAGTTGGTTTAAATGTCATAATTAAGACAGGTAGATTTAATTACATATTCTTCAGTTCTTTAAAAAGAAAACCAAATAAAAATTTCCTTTTCCCAAACTTGCAAAGACCGAACTCTACCACACTCTTGTAGTTGCAAAAATTTGTACTTCGAGTATTTAAATGAGATGCACTAATTTCAGTATCAGACAGAACTTTGTGACAAGGAAATTAAAGTTTCTTCCAAAGTAAGGAAAGATTTCAAAATTCAGAATTGAAATATCCAGTACTCTTATAAATGAAAAATTCAGCAGCCTTTTTGTGTTTTGTATCCTACCCCTGTTGCAGAAAAGAGAAATCCTCTTAATTTAGCTTAATTTGAAAAACTCAAGAAAAATAGCATTTTCTTCAGACATCCCAAAATTACCACCTTTAAGATAAGATCCACTCAATACTTAGTTTTTCCTCAACTCTTTGGAAATGCTAGCAAAATTTTATTAACAGATATTGAATGTAATATGTATATTAATTAAGACAAGGTTCTTATTATATTTTGTAATCAACCAAGCCAGAGTTGTAGGCTCCCCTAGGTACAACGTTAGGAACAGATGGTCATCTATTCACCTCAAAAGAAAACTGGTGCTTTGATAATGAAATCTTGATCACCTACCATCTGCCTGCTAATGATTAGGAGCAACAGGATCATTTGTCTGAGGAGGAACGCATCTTGGACAACTTTGAGAGGGCTGATGGTCTTGGTTCACAAAGTAAATTAAACATCAAATATTAGAAAGTTTATCAGTGAACTCAAGGTCTCAATTTCTTCTGTCAGGTTTTGATTTTTTGCCGAGATCTTAGCTGGAAAATATACATGTATTAAACGATTCCATTTTCTGAAACTACATGCACGTAACCCTCAAGCCACAATTTTTTAAAGTTTTGGCTTCCCAAAACAAAGACATAAGGTGAAACTTGAACTCTGCAACAATGACCAAAGTAATAAAGCCTGTTGATTTCCCAGCTAGCATTTGAAAACTCCAAGTCCAGCAGTAGAGGGAAAGCCTGCAGCTGACCCTTGGGCAGCCATGCATTTGCTGTGGAAGGGCTTTGTTTCCCTGCCAGCTGTTTCTTTGAGGCAATGCCTGCTTGCAGCTGCTACAGTAAGGCTTTTATTGAACACAAAAATAGCCAACTGCAGCAGTGGAACTTCACAGAGAGAAAAGTGATTTCTCTCAAGGGAAAACAGAAGACTGTTCAAAAACAAAGGTCCTGCACCCACTGTGCTTATAAAGGGTAGGACTTTTCCTCTGATTTTCCTTTGTACTTCAGTAACTTTCAGACTGCCTGAGCTTAACAGACCAAGAAGTCATTTCTGAGGATGTACAGAACATAATGTCTTCACTTCTGAGGCTGGCTAGAATAACATCATCCCCTGACCCTGTCTGAAGTCTCCTGCTCTCCTGCCTGGATTTTCTTCCCACTGCATCCAGCTCTCTCCAAGTCAGCATCTTCTCCCTCCTCCTGGGCTTGTTCCAAGGCTCTGGGAAGCCCTGAAGTGGCACAGCCAGACCACGGCAGACAAGCAGTTGTCCCCTCCGTCCTTCTCCTGTGACAAGCCTTTTAACACAGCACACACAGGGCTGAAAGTAAACAAATTGTGGGGTTCTACCACCTGGCATACATCACTCCTCCCCACAGGAATGTAAGAGGAATTCTCTCCAGATATGCCACAGTGCTATGTTCGTGCCCTAAGGGGATGTTCCTGGGCAGTCAGAAGCATCAGTACTTCTGCTTGTTGTGTTTCTACTTACATGCCATATGTTTGACAAGAACAAATTTAACCTCATGCATTTTGAATTCTCTTTCTTCACAGTACCTTCTCATTTTAGTAGTGTATCTATAATAGAAGGCTTTCCTTACAAACAAGACAGCAGTTTCTCAAGAGATTGCACAATTGCCATATGTTTCTTCTTTACTGGGTATAGAAAGGGATGCTTTTTCTGAAATATGTGCCACAGGATGTAATATTTATTTCTGTTTCTCTAAATGTACTACAGCAGATTCTGAGGTATCTGTAGGTACAGCAGAAGACTTTTTGGTTTGGTTTGGCTTTGGGTGTAAAGTTATGTGTCCATTTCGTCTGACTTGATGTAGATTTTTCATCAGGTAGTTCTAGAAATTGCTACAGTTTTAACATTTAGCAGATTTTATTTACCATGTTATTTTTGTTTGCATCTTGGAAGCTGCATCAGAATACATGAATGTATCTTTTTATATTTTTCAGCAACACAAAAACTAAAGTCTGTCCATCACCTTTTTTAATCACATTGTGCTATATTCTGAAGAGAAACAAGGTTTCTGTCCTCAACACTTGGGACAATAGTTAATTTGGCCACTCACTTCTGAATCAACTAACCAATGTTCTCCACATAATCTTCTCCAATGATACTGATATTCTCCAATAAAGCCATGAGAAGTAAAACTGGCCCCTATTTGTACCCTCTGTAGGTATTTCTATTTTTTGGGAGCAAGCATACTGTTTCTCTTTCAGTGCTCTTCTTTGAACTCCTCCCACAAGCCTTGCTTTCCATAGTCAAGCTGTACCCTTGCGTGTTTTCCTTCCATTCCTCCTGTCTAAAGTTGAGAAGACATTTTGCCACATGCCTTTTCTTAGTGCAGAAGGAACACTCCTCTCCCAACTCACCAAATGCTATTCTGTGTACTCGTTGGGTGACTCGGTTTGAATACTGGGAGAAAGAATAATAATTCTGTCACTGATTTTGGCTGGTTTTTGGGGTTTTTTTGAACTCTTAATAACTTTTCCAGGAACTATCTTAGACCACATCGATTCAGTCCACAGAACACTAAAGATACCTTTCGAAAACAATAGTGATAGTTGCTAACAAGACTGATAACTCATTACACTCAACCTTGCTGAGTAGATTTCACGTATTTAATTATGCAAATTCACAGCAAAGAAAATGCTGCTAGGCAAGATAGTACTAGACTGGCACATGCCCTCCAACACCACAGTTATTAATGCCTAGGGAATTGCAGGTTATATTCTTACTAATATAAACATCAACCTTTAGAGAAAGGCATATAAAGTTATTTATGGCTCTTTACCAACCCCCAGCTCATGTTGTCTGAAAGCTATTCAAGGTTTTAATACCTAAAGACAAATAGTGATATATCAATACATAGCAGAACAAGTAAAAGTATATTGAAATTATATTTTACTACTATTGAAGTTCAGTGATTTAAAAGAACTTTATGACAAATAAGTTATAAAATAAATTCCCAAGGAATAAGAGACAGTTGAATTCTCCTTTTTATCTTTTTTTTTTTCCTATGTATTAATTCCCATTTACACAAATCATTTGCCCTTTCACACACTTTTGGAATGTCTTTTAATGAATATGTGAATCATCTTACCATCTTGAATAATTAAAAGACAGTATATTAGGTGACAAGCACATAAGCTAGGTCTGTTATTACTTTGCATTTTTCCCCGAGTCATAGTCACCAGCTTTATATGATAGAAAAATCATGACTTCTCACTTCCACTTCTCCCCCATCTTACACCTGTGTAAAAAGCTGTAACTAAGTGCAAGAAATTACAGACATTTATCACATTTCAAAATACTTTCCCATATATCAAATCCTTTAGGTTGTAAGTCATTCCTTAATATTGCTTTACAGAAGTACAAAACATTTTACATAAAACCGCCTTTAATGGAAAAGCATTACAGTTGCTTAACTTGGGAGGTTTAAGGATGCAAGGTTTAAAAGAAGCATTAAAATCTATTAGACTCAGCAGAGTAGTTAGAAACTACAGATTGTTGGGTACAGAGCCATTCTTTCAAGTCCAAAACGTAAGCAGCAACTTCATGCTGACTACAATTATTAATTCTTTCTTTTTATTAACTGTAAGCTTTGATCCAATGCTTGTTATTTCTACAGCTTTTGGATCAAGCACCCTCAGTGCCTTTTCCTTCTCTGTGCTCTGGGTCAAGTTTTGAACCTGAGACTTACTCTTACCGAAACATAAAGTTGGCAAACAAAAGAAAGTTCTCCTTGATTAGTTTTTCATTTTTTCCTCACCAATCTTCAGCTGCAAGTCTATATATCCAACATAGTGGAAATAATTGCCCCTTAAATGGATGCAATACACCCCCCCAGCCACCAAAAAATCCAGAAAAACCAAAAAGGATAATTATAGCCATCATGATTATTTGCAATCTTTGATTTGAACACGCATCCTGTCACACAGTATTAGAAAGGTTCAGACTCTCCATGGTCAGAAAAGAGATGAAAAGCTTTACAGGAATACTTCACATTTCATCACAAGTCATTATGTTGTAGATTTTAAGAAATACCACAGAAATAAACAGCAAAAGTAAATAATCAATACAGCCCATATAGTTTTACTCATTTAGTTCATTAATCCATAGATGGCTGTCAATTTAATTGCATCTTGATAAAGAAACAGTGACATACTGACAGCAGCTTCAGAAAATGTTGAACTATCTTTCAAGGTAAACTTTTGAAAAAGAACATATTTACTAAATTTTTCTCAAGTTATTGGATTTATTGTTTTGAAAACAAAGTAAAGCCAGAAAAGTCAGACCTATATCTCTTGCACCAGAATTCTACTTACAGTGATAAATAATTCCCAAAAATCAAAGCCAGACACAAGACGATGGCCCAAAATACCCATTTGTATCTGTGCAGCATGACAGACCCTGAATATTATCTCCAGGCAACAGCATGTGGAAAGAATATATATATATCTCAGGAGCCCCCCAACCATTCTTGCTGAGATTAATTAGTTTACCCAAGACAGTTGATGATAAAATACTGTAAAATTAAGCTTATGGATTGCATTTCCCAAAATACATAGTATCACAAGTCTGCCCTCAATGAATAGATTTCCTTATTTCTACAGGGGTCTACCTAGAGCCCTGCTGGTTACCTGGCTGCTGAATGCCAGTGGGGGATACACACTTGTTTTATTAAATTTTGGGCTGTTCATAATGAGGGTCGTATTCTCCCTAATACAGCTCCGTTCCCCCAGGATGTCCTGTGGAAACAGCGCCTGTGCACAGCTTGTGTGCCCCACTTGCACAGCGGGCTGGGGACACCCATGCTCCAGCAGCTCTGCCACTAAACAGGTGGTGGCTAAGATAAACACAGCCCGAGGCACATGTAACTTCCTAAAATTGTTATTAAAGGAAAAAATCCATGAATATGCACTATCACTTACAGACACAGAAACCTAATGCCTTTTGGGGGCTCAGTTTTATTCTGTTTGCTTTTTTTCCCCTTGCATAGTGTGAAATTCCAGAGGTGGGACAGCAAGAGGAAAACAGAGGCTAGGAAAAGGGACATTTGAATTTATTCATTTGCACGTAGGGTTGCACCCTCCTTTTATTAACCCCTGGGCAGCCAGGACTTTCCTACCTTGCCAATCAAACGCACGAGGAAATATCAAGTGAACTGGCTGGAGCATCTCAGCAGTGTTACGCATCAGTCAATCACTGGAAATGCTGCACTGCAGTGTGAAAAGACAAACTGCAGAGACAGCAAGAGCCAGCATTCCCTCTGCTTTCTGCCAAGTAAGGCCAATATTATGATAAAAACAGAGATACAGCACATCAACGGGCCAGAAGTGCTGCACCAAGCATAGGTCAGCTATTAAATCACCAGGACAGACATCACTGGGCTTGTTCTGTTTGAGGGCTGCAGAGACAGACAACACACCAGAGCTGTTAAACGACAGCACATGGAAAGAGGCTGGCACTACATGTGCACCACTGGACACAAGGTTACGCACAGAAAGTTTAAGAATGGTATATGATCCTCTAAAGCACAGATATTCTTCAGCAGTAACATCTGACAAACAGACCTGTCTGTTGAAACACTGAGCCAGGGCACAGGATGATCCTGTAAACCAGCTACCTGAAGGCAGAAGAACTGAGCAAAAATTAATGTTGTTTACAGCAAATTATTTTCTTACACTCTTAAACAATGACAGTGAATTTTCTGAGACATTTTTAGTATATTGAACACACTGAAATAATTTTAAATTATCTTACTAGAAAAGCAACAAAGTCTTTATATTTTTTAATAAACACAACCACAGTCTTCAACAGAAGACTGCTTTATGCCTGATTCCAGCAATATTTCCAGTTCCAGTTTTGATGCTCATTTTCAATGCTTCTATTCTATTCTGTGGTGTCATTTAGTCTTGCCCTTGGCAGATAGCAATTGTTACTCCATCCCAACTTTTCCAAGGTATCTCAGTCCTAATCAACCCAAATGACTCCTGCTCTTTTCACTTATCTCTGGCAGTTATTTTACTTTGGCAGCACTGAAATTTAACAATGTCCAGAAATGTGCTGTGGTATTGTTTACTGAAATGGTCAAACGTTCAAGAATGCACCTGCCCATCACTACCAAGAGAGTGACTTGGACCTTATCACCTTAATTCTAGGGTATGTTTAATCACAAAAACCCCACTACACGTCGTTGGTATAGAAGTTATGGATGGATGGCGGTATCAGCGAGTGAGAGCACAGGGCTGGAAGAGAAAAGCTGATTCCAGTCATAAGGGAGGGTCACTGAAGCAATGGGGAAGCAGAAAAAGGCTCCACCATGCAAACCACTGATCCCACCTTCTTACAAGCGGGAAAGTCGTGGAAAAGGACCAAAGCATCCTGGCCTTGAGACCTGTTCTCTCATATCCAGCTAACAAGTCACGGCTTTTAACTTCTCTATGTGTTCCCTTCTGCAGGAAGTCATATTTTTACATGCACCTACTAAAAACCAACAAAACCAAAACACACACCAAAAAAATCCCCCCAAAACCCCAAAACAATGTCAACAAAACAGATAAAACACCTAAAATGACTAATGAACAAAAAGCACCAGCACAGAAGGCACAATCTAAATATACTGATGTAAAATTTTGGATCACATGTTTATTCTGTCTCCTTCCCCTTACTGTTTGAGAAACATCATAGTCATGTTTGATCACTCATTCCCATTAATTAATTTTGCTTATTAATTTTCTCATTAATTCTCTTTTGCTTTTCCTCAGGACTCGTTTTTTCTCACTCTACAAAGGCAGCTTGTTAGTTTGCATGAAGCATCATGAAAAGGAAAACCTGTATATGCCGCTCTCAACTCCCGTGGGATATCAGTGAACTTGACACCAGCTCAGATGGACTTCAGAAGGTTGGCCACGCACACCACGTGGGACAACACAAAGAACAGAAAGCAGAAGCATGAAAAATAAACACAACATAGCCGAGAGCTAGAAAACAAAGGGAGAGAAAGGAGGCAAACCGCAGCTGCACAAATGGTAGCAGCAATGGGGAGCAGCAGCTCCTCATGGTATGTAAACCTATACAGTCACCTCATCACCAGCCATGTTGGGGACTCAGGGATGTTGAGGGAGACGGGAAATCCCATTCCACAGGATGGCTGCTAGTACAGGAGCAGTAGCAGTTGTTTGGTGTGCCAAAACAGATTTCAGAAAAGCCTGGAACACTAATATAAATTGATTTTCTTTCTATATGCTTCCCAACTCTAAAATCCCAGCACAGTAAAAGGCTTATTACTGAAGAAGAGTGAAATCCATTCATCGAAATGGCTGACTACAGGAACACCAGCTGTGTTTGAATACTATGGCATTAAAATTAACTTCACAACTGATTTTGAATCTGCTTGTTATAATAGCATAAAAGTACACACTGTAGCCTATTTTAGTCCTAATCTTAAAAGTAAGCAGTACGTCTGTGATGTGACATTTAGTTATGAAAGATATAGAGATAAAAAATAAAAGCATGTACTTTATGCATATGCTTGAGTTCCCTGCTGAGAGGAGAGCTCTATCCACATCTTCATGAGATACTTCCTCCTATAAACTTGAAGCCATTTACTTATTGAGCACACAGTCTTTAATAGTGATTACACAATTTAGTATCTTTCCTGAAAGCTGAATTACCATGCTGTTTATGATGTATGCTTAGACTCCCTGGTGAAAGGTTTATGGATTGTTATTTATAACTCTTCTCCATCTTTCAGAAATGCTTAGAGCAGCATTATGAAGGATAAAGTGCCATTCTGAAGAGGACAAAACTGAGCACAGGAAAAGAGCAAAATTAATTAGATGGCAACGCTTAACCAAAGGAATCGCGGGTTTTCTTTGGAAGATATCTATACCAAAAGTTATGGGGGACAAAGAAGTTTAAGAAACATTTTGCTACCACAAAATACCCTTCTTCAATAAATATCTTTGGAAATTTTAGGCTCAAATAAACCAAGACATCTTATTTATCTTGAAAACTATTGCAAGAGGTTTTGCTTAATAGTCTGCTCATGCTTTTGTTCTTTGGAAATGGTTAGGCTTTTGGCATCTTGTTAATCACTCTCTGATGATCTTGCAGATAAAATGGAATAAGCAAGAGGAGCACAGGCATAGGTGTGTATCTGATACATTGCACAAAGGGCAACAGAAGAACGAAGACAGAAATCAATGTGGGGGAAAGGAGGAGGAGAGGGCAAGATCAAAAGATCAGTGGCAAAGAACAAGAAAAAAAGCAGAGGAAAAAATACCAGTAACGATAAAAGAATGAAAGAAGGACTAAATGTAACATTAATTTGGTCCAAAATGACATGTTATAGGAGAAGTATTTTAAGATAAGTATTATTCTGTATATTTACAGGATAAGTATTACAACTTAAATGTAATGGAAGCAAAACAACCTGAATTAAAGCAGCGAAGACACAAAAAAAGGAACAGTATGAAAACAGTCCAAAATAAAACACAAATGTTTTAAAAGGTGTGGTTTTAACACAGATGTGCCAAAAAGTGAGATAGTGTAAAAATGCATGACATGAGTAATCAAGTTTATTTTGTGTTTTAAAAGCATCTAGATCAGGGCAGGTTTCTGAATCGGCTACTTGAACTTCTACCAGAAATTAATCTAAAGTTAGGCCCAAGTCCACAGTTTTATTACATAGCCACACTTTTAATCCTAAATGAGTCTGAGCACTAGAAAAGAATTCACCCTTACTCAAAAATCAATGCCCCCAACTTCAGTGGAGAAATTGCACAGTTAGGCATTTTACGGGATGCCTTTTTGAAGAATTTGGGGTCTGTAGTGCCAAGTTCATACAAAAGGATGAAAAAATAAGAAAGCATTACACACTTAATAGTTGATGGCCTTGAAGATCCTATTTAGATATAATACATGCTGATTCTGACTACAAGGCTTCTGAAATGCCAGGAGCACTGGGAAGCAACGATGAGGCAAAGAAGAGATAAAGATTTCATTTGTCTGGGAAGATACACCTCCATTTGAGTGCTTTGTTAATTACGTAAGGATATTTCTAGGTTATTAAGAAAAGAGACCTGAACATCTGATAGGTATGTTTGGGGATGTGGCACTCCATCCCCACATTCTGTGGAGCACAGCCTCCAGCAGAGCCAGCGTGAAGATTCCTAAGTGCTACCTTATGCCTTTTGGTCCATTTCTGGATCCAACCCAGGCCCTCTAATTTACCTTGCATTAGCTTGCTACGTCAGGCAGAGCTAATGGCATCGCAGGTGATCCATCATTCCCACTGTGCTCTGTGAGTGGGAGGCAACAGCTGAACCACTAAATGCTTGTCTCCTGCTCCTCTTCATCGCTGCACACACCGAATGGGAGCAATTTTGTTTATAGCTGGAAAATTGCACTCTCTGATATTGTTAGGAGATTATTTATGGCAGTTTTCCTTCTACCTGTGATACTAATTGTGAACATTTAGAGCCATCATTCAGTGCAGCTACATGGGATCACCCAGTAATGAGGTGACACACAGACAGACGGTTGGGCTCTCACACTGATGCCTTGGTGTTTCTCATCCACGTACTCTTTACTTACAAAGACAGAACAAAAAAATAAACGTTTTGAAATCAGCCTACCGATGTGAGTATGGTTTTGATCCAAAAGTACTTGGTACCCTTGTTGCTGAAAATCCAAATATAAAGGTGGTCTTTCTAAATGTTGCTAAATATTACATCTTCCTTGACTCATGATTATCATTTGCACCCTCATCTCAAGTCATCTGCTTTATTTTTTCTTTTCTGGTAATTTACCTTTGGACACAGGGAGGTAATTACATGCAGTGTATTTATTCTGTTTTCATCTTCAGTTCCAGATTTCACAGAAATGCCTTAAATGTGAGCTTTCATTTTTAGAGGTATCACATTACCTAGACCATATGGTAATTGTGACACTTTTTTTTTTTTAAGAGCACAAAAGGCAGGTGCAAAATTACCCTTCCAGTGTCCAAAATGGTTTACCTGTGGCTCTACTTACGGCAGTGAACTGTTTCAAATACCCTGAATCTTATAGATGGCACAGGTAAACCGAACACTGACTGAGCTTTCAGTTCTTTTCTTGGTAATATTATTTTTTGAACCTAAGAAAGTTGATTGCAGAATTAAGGGAAAACAGGGAATTCCTAAATGACTCAGGGCATCAGCATGGCACAGCTCCCCACAGGAGAGAATGCAGAGTCAGCCTTTGAAGAATTACACAGATCAGTCCTGAACAAAGCTATAGCAATATACATGAAAAATAAAGCAAGTAGAGATGCAATGCAATCAACACGTTTTAAGAAGAAGCCTTTCTGCCCAGCTCCTTAGAGAGCACTGTGCTCTCTCACAGTGAGATGGTCAGTGATTTGGTTAAAAAGCTCAGCCACAGGCTGGTTCACACAGCATGTGTGCCACAGGCCACCACTGTCACTGGAAAAGAGCCCTTTAAGATGAAATAAAGCAACACACCTCATACAAATCCTCTCATCCTCGCAGGGCTTTTATTTTTGTTGTTGTCACAATAACTACCTCCATAGTGTCTTCATTTCTGCATGTATGTTTACAAATACGAGCATTTATTGGACCACACAGAAAAGCTGCCACTACAGTTTCTAAGATGATTAAATCTTTAAGCCTGCAAAAAATGTGGCAGAAATCTACCTGAAGATTTGCAGTGTGTGCAAGAGGCTGGAAAGCAGCTGAGGGCAATCCAGTGAGCACCATTTAATGTACTGTGCACTGGATCCTGGTGCAAGCAGCATGTGCAATATAAGGTGAACTACTCAAGTATTGACTATCAATTCAGAACAGCAGAGAGAAAGGGTTACTTCCATTCATTAGCCTAGAAGACTACACCCTTAATACCCCTGAATTACAAGGGAGGAGGGCTGTTTTCCAATCAAAGAATAAACAGCTCCATTTATCTTGAACTGCTTAATGTAAGACCAAGTATAACAACATTGTATATTAGTAAAATACATGTAGAAGCTCTAAGAACCAGCATGACTAATATAATATGTTGCAGCACTGAGGGCACAGCTGTATTATAAATATTCATTCAAAGGGTAATTTATTATAGCTACATTGCACCTGCAGGAAAAACATACTCAGAAAACATAAAATCTTCTAATGAATAATGAAGACAAACAACTTAAGCACTATATAAATGTATTAGATGCATTAACTTTGCTACTTACTGATAAACAAAGTTACACAGAATATTCCTGTATTTTAAGAATTAATTCTGAATGACCACTATAGTCACAGGGCAATGATCTGGTTTTCTTTGTACTCATTCCAGCCTGATCACCTTCATAGAAAACACAGGGACTTTTACATGACATTCCGGCCATGTCTTCTTGCCTTGCCGCAGCTCCTACACAAATTATCCTCACTCCGCCCTCCTCAGCCATCTCCAGCTGATGAGAGACTTAGAGATACCCCATGTTACCCCTGACTGGGTTTATGATCTCACACTCCATAGCTCTGAATTTCTCTTCTTCCCTGCTCCTCCCATCTCCAGATCTTTCCATTTTTCCTACGCAATATTCTAACCCTGTTCTATATTGATTATTCCCTCCTGACACTAAAAGGACATTTTGATTAGCATAAACCAGTTTCATGGCTTAAGGTCAGCAATGCAAACCAGGTAGGACTGGCTCTGAAACAGCTGCCTGAGGTGATCCAGCAGTAGCGTCCTCACCATTTTTATATTCCTTTTCAGCACTCTTGCAGAACTCTAATGTTCTCTTCATCCATCTCACTGTTTTTTATTAAACAAGCCTTCTATACTACACCAACCTTTCCTCCAAAAGAACTCAGTGTTCTCCTGCAAGCCCACGGGCAGCCCAGCAAACCAAAAGACTGAATTTCTGTTCAAATTTTAATTTATCAGTGCATTCAAGGGCTCTGTTAAATCAAAATACAAGCACAACTACTTAATCTTTACTTTAAAAAAAAATCTAAAAACATAAAAATAAAATCTGTGATGAAGTAGTCTGTTAAAAACACTCACACAGGTAGGGTTTGTTTGGGGGTGGATACACTGGAGTCTCTGGGTTTGCATCTGCTCAGTAAACCTGGAGAGAGGTTTGCAGCCCTGAGACACCAAGAACCAAGCCCTGTGCAAGTACAGGCCAGAACTGGCACTGTGGTGCAGAATCTTGGAGGCACAGTGACATCTGGGGCTTCAAATCCATCACCTTCCTGCCACTGCTTGGGATAGCCTCCTTCCTTTCAAACTGTGTCCTCTGGGATGCATCATCATATATATATTTATATATAATGTCCTTTGTTGATTAACGGCTCTTTAGTGCCTGGACTATTTAATTTCAAACAAAGACTGTGGGTTTTTTATATTTTACTCATCTGAATACGAAGTCAGACTTAAAAAGATCCCAATCCCAGTAAGCATTTAAACACTTATTGCATCACAGTCTCAACCATAAACAAGGCCAGGACAGTGGAACTATATCCTTTCCACTAACTCCAAAACCAACCAAAATCCATACTATGAATAGTGGGTACGAAAGAACTATACCAAGAAACACCTTTATATTAGCCTTTTCCACTTGTCAACTTTGTCCTACCTAAATGAGTGCTCAAGAGACTTGAAAAGAGTTTCCACACATCCAGAACACGAGATGCAATAGGATTTGTACACCTGGAACAGCTGGCCAGGTGTGCTGCACATGTACATCAGCTGTGCCAGGGGTATGCACTCTGTCAGAAGCATTGTGCCAACCCACAAGCCTGGTCCTGCCTAGCTCTGGCACTTCAGACCGAGTACAAAGCAAATTGCAGTTTGGTAGTTCCCCCTGACTGTTCCATTTGTCCCCCATTTGGAACAGGTTTGGAGCCAGCATCAAAACCACTCAAAAGCTACCCAAACTGTTTGAAAGTCTTTATCTCCCTACCTTATTGAGACCTCAGTTATTTCCTATCTCTCCTCTCCACCATCAAAGTAATTTTAATTGATTTAGCATTTAAATATAAGAATAGTAGTTGATAATACCCTGAGACTTTGCTTCCAAGTGATCTTTTCAGCAAGGATCTAACAGGGGAAATAGACCGTATGGATGAGCAAGTAAATGGCTGTAGTCAGGCAGGAATGGGCACGTTAGAAGCCAACATGAAAATGGAGAAGTCAGGCAAAGGCTGTGCACACACTGCCCGTGCTCGTGACAGCAGCTGGGCTCTGCGTTCCGCTCACTGATCTCACCCCTCAACCTGCCCGCAGGAAATCCCATGGCTGAGGAAATGCCGTGGGGATTTTCAGCTCTGTTTTATTTCTTTTACATCTTGCATGTATGGAAACTGGAAAATTTAATTTGTAATTCCATAGTCCCTTTTCCAGGATTTTGTACATGTACAGCCAGGAAAATTAAGCCCAGCAAATATCTACTATTCACCGGGGGGGCAACTTCCTGGCAAATCTGTGCAGCAGTTCAGGCTGTATTCTGTCCTCTCCTCTCTTGCTTGTCCCACAGAATTGCCGTGGTCCTGTTACACTCCATTAGAGGTATTTATGTTTAAGAGGTGAATAAGTTTTTAGTCTTGGGGCGGAAAAAGCTATATTCCAAGTTTTCATGTAAGTGTTGCTTGCCACAGGTTTCCTCTGTTTTAATCTCTCCAGCTAGAGCTGGATCACGGTGCAGAAACATTTCTAGGAAACTTAGCGCTTCCTGGGCTGTAAGAAAATGCTGTTTGGGACCAGGATCAAATCAAATAAATTTCACTAATATATGTCAGAAAGCAGCAGCAGCCTCTCTGAGAAAGATATCTTGCAGGGCTTAAAACTTGCAGCAGCTGCTGAGCTGCTCTAGAATTAGCTGCTGCCATGGTAGAGATTAAAGATTGTAAAAGAAACTAAAGTAGATGGCAAAACAGGTTTAGAAATAGTAAGAAGTTATATTACTTTTTCCACTGATTAATTTTTTCCAGTATTTGAATAGATTAGCATAGACCACAAGCTATTGTGTTGGCCCATAAGCAGGCAAAAGATGAGGAAGTCATGTAAATTACCTGCCACTGAAATTGAAAATTATTTAAGCCTTAAAAACACTTTATGTGATTTCAGAAAACACCACTGTCTCTGTTGTATGATAATGAGAGCTCAGCTCCAGGGAGTGGCAGTTTTTTCACAGAAGATGCTTTAGTAAGTAATTATATCCCTTCACCTGGCCTTCCTTCATTCTTAGGAATAAAGATTTTTTTATCTAGGGCAAGGATAATCAGTAATGTCTCATTCAATGCTATGTAAAATGCATTTACCATTATCTGTTTTAAATAGGTGAATTCAAAAGGCCAACAGAAGCAAACGTAGTGTTTTCAGTCCGTTGATCATTTTGAGACAAACTGGAAAACTGCCTGGATTCAACCTGATGGCAGATGTATTTATTCTCTATTTGCTTGTTCCAACACAGCAAAACAGGAGTTGATGTGCTGCTTGCATTTCTGCCTGGGGGACCAAGGCTTTCTATTGTAGTTAATGGACCATCGACAAACAGAAAATTAATTTGGCAAGAACTCGCTGATGTTGTGGCAATCAGAGGAGCGCAGTCCATTTTGAAAATAATTAATCCAGCCAACAGAGAAATAAAATATCAGTTGTTTGGAGCACAAGAACTTCCACACACGGAAGGCAAGAGAAACAAAGCCTTTTGAAAAGAGTTTAGCTGCAGAGGGAGATGATACGGTTTGGAAATGGTGCTCACAAAAGAGTAGTTAACATTTTCAATAAGGGAGGAAAGCTGAAATGTCAGTGAAACAATAGGCACCTTAATTTGTTTAAAGCTGTGTTGTCTAGAAAAGTGCCTTTTCTGTAGCTGCCCACATACTTGTGGTTTCCTGACAAAAATGAGGGGTGTGTTTCTCTGAAAAATCCAATTGATTATCTACTGGAATCCTTTGGTTTCTCAGATTCACACTTGGGGATTTCCTTACTGTTAGTTTATGGTCACCAAGAGGACAGGGAAGCTTCTGATAAAGAGCAGTAGCACATTCCATTTCTGTGTGTCTCCATGACTTCTTGAAACAGACACATCCTTGATGCCAGGATTTTGGCACATTTGAAACTCCAGATTCACACAGTTGCAGAGAATTTCACTGGCAGTTTCTTACAGAAAGGGTGCACGTGCTTCCAGAGAAAACGGTTTTCAAAATCAGGCACCAGTCGTGCTAATTAAACTTCCACATCTACAAGCTGAATTTATTAATAGTGATGGGGCACTATTGGATAATGGGGTGAAAAGCAGGAATAGCGATGGTTTTCTAGTCTAACAGTGGCACAGTGGAACCTCTGTCCAAATTCTATTCTATAAAATTTTCTTAGATCTGTTTTTAAAAAACCATTTTGAACACAGCTATAAAAATATTTTTATCAACAGGCTTGTTATCAGCCTACACAATACGATAGTAAACTGAATTGTCAGAGAGAAGAAGGATGTGTATGGACAGCCAGCTGCCTGAATTCCTCCTGCTTCCATCAGGACCTTCAATTCTGGTCTGAACAATAAGCACAGAAGACAAGTTTAATACTCAAAAAACCTTAGAGTCATATTTCCTCCCATTTTAGTCCTCACACAGACTCTCAACAGTTCTGTGTGTTGACTCCCTCTACACTGACCCTTTAATTTGGATGGCACGGAGGTGAAAATAACCCTTATCGAACCTATGGACTGATGTAGGGAAGATGTGAAAGCAGTTTGACACCTTTCACATCCCATGCTTCAACTCGAGCAGAGTTCCACCTGAGGGCTAGAGAACTGTAAGGCAGTGAAGCTGGTACTTTTTTGCCTATAACATCTTCACTACTGGGGATGAATCGTCAGCAAATAAGGTCAAAATTTCATCTTATTGTGTTAAGCTGTGATAAGAAGAACATCTGTTTTCCAAATAGAGGAAAAGGGAAAACTTTGAAACATAAAAGTGCAATTAATAGAGATGTTTTAGGTTGTTGGTTTTTTTTTAAATTTTAGTGTCACACAGTAGCGTAACTAAATATGGTCTCTGATCTCTCACCATCAATCAAAATAATGCCAGAACACAAAGTTTTGTTCTTTTGGACACAGTTTCACTCTTCAGAAAAGCACTGGCTAAAAATAACCTGTTGATCAAGCAGAGCATAGATTTGCAACTCAGCTTTTCTTTGCTAGACTATTAAATATCCTGTGATGAAACCAGCAGTTTAGAAGTTCTAAAGTGAGTTTATATATAAAAAGAACAACAACTTCCCTCAAGGCAGATGCAATGAGACACCATTAATTCATCGAGGGGCACTCTGTCTGTGCTCCTCACTCCGTGCTTTCCCATTACCCTCTGAGGACATGCACATCTTCTCTCACTAAAAAATGAGAGAAAATTACATACAACAGTCTAACTTCTAATGAAGCACTCACGTCCAGCCAGCCAAAAAGAAGAGATTACAAAACAACTTTGGGAATAACAACCATTAAGTCAACTCCACACTGATTCACCTTCTTGCAACAGAATTCATCACAATTGGATTTACAGCCACATAAGACTCAGAGTCAATCACTTAACAGGACACCACAAGCTACTAAAAGATCAGTACTCAGAGGTCAGGAAAAAAAAAATCTCAACTTCTATCTCATGGGTTGGTTAACGAATTTAAACTGTCTGTTAGGGCGTGAATCAGCACACGCACAGATGCACGGATTTGGCTTCCACTCAAGTAGAGGAAAACGCATTTGCAGACAGTATATTTGTAAAATAACTACACAGCATATATTCAAATTGTATAAACCCAAAATAATAGCACAGTGAACCTGAGACAATAGTGCACAGTTTACGTGACAGGTTTCTCCATCGTCTGAGTGCCAAAGTGCCTGAAGAAAACAGGGCTGGCACGAAATAAGGATGTATTGCTCTTACTGAATTGCTAACAGACAACATGATGAAATGGCTGTTTGTCCAGCTGTAAATCCCACATTTATAAGCCACAATGCTTATAAACAAAAGAACACCTAAAATTTCATATATTCTGTGTCACTTACAGAAATATGTCGACATAGGCATCCTGCCTCCGGATGTCAGACACAGCTCTCACTAGACTGAAGGGAAGAGCTTGAGCAGCCACACAGATATACACATAAATGCATTATTGCGAAATATTTTGGTATGTAGACCCTAAAACACTAAGCTTCTAGCCCTGATTAGTATCTCAGCAGTGGCTCAAAGCTTTGTCTTAAGAGCAGAATCAAGGTTTGGCAATTAAGCAGCTTTACAATGTGTCGAACAAAAGCTACGTAGTTAAAAGAGGACTATGAAGGCTGGAGGGAGGAAGAGAAAGGGAAATCCAAATTTCCTATTTTATTTGTCGAAGTAGAGCCATGAACTTATGTGCTTTTCTTCCTGCTGCAGACAATTGCTGCTCTTTCCTGGCTTTTTGTATGCTGCTAATAGACTGTCAAAGAGTAAAGACAACAAAAAGCACAAACAAAACCAACAAAACCCCAAATGAAGCAAACAAAAACCCCCATGAAAACTAAACCAAAACCAGACCTAAACAAAACACCCACATCATAAGCCCAAACTAACCAACATTCAGGCATTCAGAGCAGTCCATGCATCATGGAAGTGAGAAAGGATACAGCTGGGAGCTTATTAAACTACAGCTCTCACCACAAAAGAGAACATTAGAATTACGTAAGCAATTATTACATTTAGTAATAAGTACTCTGCTTAATGGGAGTCTGTAAAAACAACAAAGACAGGTGTAGATTGATGTATTCAGCCATGCCAGAAATGTCTAGAAAAAGGGCCAACAAACCAAACAAACACTGGGCAAAACCAAACCACCAGAAATTTACCCCACTTCTTTTGTAACTACTCCCTAGGGATAAAATTTTGAATTTGAAAATGATCTGGATTGAATACAGAGAATATACAATGAAGTGAAGAGGACAAGGCTTGCAAGCATCTGGGGTTTCTTCCTTTAATTTTTGCCTGGCTTTAAATATTAAACCTCTGGGCAAACAAACATTTTAATAAAAATACCCTCCTCATTAAATCTTCCTCATGCATATTTTATTTGAAAGCCACTCCTCTTTCTACTCAATTCTACAAAAGCTTATTCTTACAAATTCTATCCTAAAACATCCCAGCTTAGAAAAATTATGTATTTTGTTAGCAAAATTGGAATTTATATTTTGAAAACTAACAACAGTTTGTTAAAACCTTAAGCTTCGTCTCCTTTCTGCAACCATTTTATCAGGCAAGGAGGGAAGAAATCACCCAAGCATGCTGCCAAGCAAATTAATATTTTTAATTAAAATTTTATCTTCTAAAAAATTGAGTGCTTATTAATGAATCCAAACATGTTTATGGGACGGATTTTGATTGTGCGTGTTTCTCTCTTTCTTGGCTGATGAGCAAATGAATCTAATATAAAATTAAAGTCTTCATTATCGCTGCGCCTCTTCCCCTGCTCAGCGTTGCGCTGTGCCACAGCTCCCACAGCACAGGAACATTTCCTGGGGAATCTCAAGAGGAAGAGTTTGTGTCTCGTATTTAAGCCAAGCATTTTGAGTCACAAAGCACCCAGTGACTGCTCTCCTGGCATCCACAGCAGCTTGCTAATGGACACCAAAGCTCCAGGGCCCTGGCACAGCCAGCCAGTCAGGAAAAGAAACAGTGCTGCTCCCTTTTTCTAGTTCAGGGCAAATGTTTCACACTGCCTCCCGCCGCAGACTTTAAAATATTATCTAACTTTTTAAATAAATACCTTTGGTTTTGTTCAATTTGACAATGTTTTTCTTTAACGTGCTTCTGCTCTAATTTGTCATTACTTGTGAGAACAAAAAGTGAAATTCCTTCTGCTTATAACACAGAGACGTGGAAAGCTCCTGGCATTTGTAAACATGGCCACAACAGAGATACTGCTTGGCACTAGGGCTGCATGGGAAATATTTCAGTTTCATGTGCCTTCCTGAAGATTTACAGGCGAAAACTTAGCAGTTGGGACTTCATGGCTTTGTGCAGGGCTTTCAGCACCTTCCCATCTAGGTACTAAACACAAATACATACTCCAAGATACACCAACACAAACAGGGGTTCTCTAGGAACAGCAATTTATTTTTTTCCTTCACATTTTTGGGTTTAAGGTTAAGCTTCCCAAAATGCCTAGAAAAGGGAATAATTTTTGAGGCAAAAACTCTTCTTTAACCTACTGTTGAATGGATAGTCTGTTTTCAAAAGCCAGCTTTGCTATTACCACCATTCTATCACCTCCGTGGCAAGGCAAGAATGTACCAAATGAGCATCTAATCACACTACACTGCCAGCAGCCCTGGTCATGCCACTCAAGGTACCAATTTCTCACCTCAGAACGAAATAAGGGATGGTAGCGGGTGCAGAAGGAGTTTGCAGGAGTTTGTATAAAGCTCAAACTTGTTAGATTAACCTAAAAAATAAAGTTAAAATCGACATGGAAAAGAAGTACATTTCTGCTTCAATAACACAAATATTATTAGATAAACACATTGTATAATGCAAATGAATAAATTCAAAACTTTAGTCTGTTTTTCAGCCAAGAAGCTAAATAACTCAAATGTAGAAATTATTTCTTCAATTGTACCCAAAGGAGCCATAACAAATCAAAAGAAAAATCCCTAACAAAAAAGCCCTTGGATATCAATAGGATGTATTTCAGAAAAATTTTAGATAATATATTATAAAGCTGTTTTTATTAGTCCATGTTTTTTGGACTTTGGTTGGTTGGCTAGCTCACCACTTAACTTTTTGTTAGAGTTTGAGGAACTTGCTTCCTTCATAAGGATGCAAAATCTTTGTATTCAATTCTGTGGTAGGCACCTACAGAGTATTCCATTTTTCTCCCCTTCAGCAGAAGCAAGATCATAACAATATTGTCTAAGAAACAGTGCTAAACTCAAGATAATACGTAAAATTTAAAAAAAAAAAAAAGAACTAATGAACACCTAAAAACTTAATTTGCAAGTGCACCTTAGAGCAACTAGGAAGGATGTATTTTCAGTTTCCATCTCTTACAGCTTAAAAGGATCCCCAGGAGCAAGCAGAGACTGTTTTATATTCCAGGTACCTACCCAGATCATTAATAGCATTGTGAAGATCAATACTTGTGAAATCATATAAGGTTTAATTCCCTATTCAACTCCTCTGAAGCAGTATCATTGCAATAATTCAGATGCGCAACAAAAAGAGAACACAGTCTTATCTTTGGCTCCACAGCTTCTAGGTAACTAAATTCTGTATAAAATAAATTCACTACAGCTGTTTCTACAAGTTCACAAAATGTCTGGTGATTGTCTTTTTTCTTATAACACCGGTTTGAAGCACCTGATCCAAATCCCACATAAGTCAATGGAGCTCCTTCTGTTTACATCAGCAGACTCGGAGTGAAAGTCCATGTCAGATTCTCAGTTATCTCTGCAGACAAGTACAGAGCTTAGCCGGGAAAAAATAATTTCTTTCCTCATTAATTCAGGTCAGTGGGAAAACTTGAAGACTGCTGGAAGATTATTTTTCTTCTTCTAATTCTCTCCAGCTTTCTGCAGCCCAACAGAAAACCCTCGACACCAGCAATAGACGTGCGCACTGAAACCCCAGCAGAAATCAAAACAAGGCAGTGAGCTGTCTCTGAACTTAGATCTGCTGCAGTGCTGAGCAAGGGAAAGCCTTTTAGAACAACGTAAACAAGACAAATCCAGAGAATAGCATAAGTAAAAAAATGTATAGAGAAGAACAACAAACCCTGTTTCCTGAGAGAACCCCACAAGGTAAATGGGAAGTGTTGGGTGAAAGCTCTCTCACCAACATGATTTAGATGGGCAGAACCTCTAGATCTTTTGTTTTTCTTAAGATCGTACCTTGCTAATAGTTTCCTACTTAATCATTTTAGACACAAAAAATCCAAGAGCATTGCAACAAAACACATAGATAAGATAAACATAAACTCCTCTAAACCATTTAAATACTATGAAAATCTCAGTGCTTAAAACTTATTTACTCTCATATGCATAGAGATCATATCTCAAACCCCACATTTTTGAAGTATTTCTCTTTTATAAAGAGTCTTCAGGTAATTACGTATCAAACAACCCTCATGCTTAAACTAACCTGAAAATCAGGCACAGAGCTGGGAAACAAAACAGGCAAGACAAAAAAAAAACCCAACAAAAAACAAATTAACAAAAAACCCCCCACAACAAAACAAACAAAGGTAACGGATAGAAGTACAATATTAGTACAAAAATAATCCAAACAAAACCCTCATTGATGTACATTTGTTCTATTACTGGTCTATCTTGGTTCCATACAGCCTTGCTTTGCTCTCACTATTTATTTTTGCCTTTGCTTTATTCTCTCCCAAAGATTAAATTTTTTCCAAGAAACTCACAGAAACTCTCTCCAAAATCAAACTTGATGGATGAAAAGAAGCAATGTGATATGATACTGTGAGAGGAGAAATTAAGTTTGACAGATGTTATCATGAGAAGTGATGCACTAGCAAATTTAGGTGACTTAATAAAAAAATATACCATGTTTTAGGAAATCATTGTAAGGGGAAAGAAGCAGGTGCTGTCAGCAAGGCCATTTTCCTGTGAGCATCCAGTGCTTTTTAGTATGCTAGTACCTTACCAACAGCAAAATCATTCAGATGAGAACAAATAGTATTGTGGAAAATAAACCAGACTTGACAATTTTATATTAGAACTGAAAATAAAAAATGCACAAGGAAGAAGAGAAGTGAAATAGAAGGGGAAAAAAAGAACATTTAATTAATATATGGTACATTTATATTACGTTCAAATCCATAATATTTTCTGTGAATTTTTGAGATTACTTCATAGTTTTCTAATAAGAAGCCCACAGGCTTCAATACAACAGCTGCAGAAATAGCCACAAGATTGTCACAGACAACCTCAAATTAGTTAAAAAGACATGTTTCCGTCACCCAAAAGTTAGGATTAAGTTTGATTTAAACCAGCTAAAAAAAAAAAAGATTCTAACAACTGAATTTATACTCCCATAAGGAAGGAATTTAATGTTAACCTGAGTGCCCTAACCTTCCCCTTTAAATGAAGGGACTAAGCAGGATGGTAAGCACTGAATTGGATGAAGGCAAACAGAAATGCATGGAGAGGCAAAGCACACACCTCCGGTACAGAGCGAAATTCCAGCTAATTGTTTACTACATGTTCCCAATTTATGATGATGTCTCACCTTTTTTCACTGTTATGCCATAAAAGCTACTAAATAGGCATGCTGTATGTAAGGTAAAACCAGTCAACCATTTAATGAGTAACAATTAAAAATTACAAAATCAATAGCTGTGTTTATCCAATCCATCCTATCCTGCATGGAAATGAATAAAGCCATCCAAAAGGAAGCCTCAGCTCCAGTCACTTGGTTCCCTTTGGGATCCAGTGCGGCAGTCACCAGTGACTTATTATTGATTAATCCTTCAAAATAATTATCAACAACAGTTTGGGAAAAGTGTAACAAGTAGGAAACAAATTGCTTATGGGTGTTTTGGATCCTTCAAAGCTGTCTGCTGTCACCTGTCTTCTAGCACTCGAGAGATCATAACAGTAGAGATGACACATGATGCGTTTTTCTTGCATCTAACTTTGAGATTAACACAGTGAAATGTTACTATTACCGATTGACCCCCCTAAGGAAGGAAAAAAGCCACAGACACAGCCAATTGTTTGGCCCATGTATCTAAGGAACATTACTGTGATTTGTGTGTTTCCTCTTATTGGAAAAGCACCTGCTGAATACACAATACAAAGACATAGTGTATATTTACTTACTCCTCAAATAAATTAATAGTAAGCACTTTACCGGGCCTTTTAGGTCTTGGCTGGCTCTTCTTCAAGATAAATTGCTGTATATTAGCACAGACTTGCTGAGTTTTCCAAACAACACGGAAAATTTCTCATTTGTCAACAAAGCTCACTATTAAGTACTCACACTGGCTTCTGACTCAAATAGCAAGTGCAGGTAATTTCTCACAGATCTTCACTTCTTCTCAGTGCTTGTCACTCCCCAGGTTTTTTAGGAACTCAAAGCAAAGATGTCCAAAGCAGAGAGAACTAAAGAAGTCGTGTGGGAACATGTGCTGAACGCCAAAAGTCAGTCTGAAAGAGAAACATCAGCAGGCAGAAGAAATGCTGACTGCTAAGAGATCTGTGGCAAATGAAACAAGGAAAGGAAAGTTTGACCAAGGCATAAACAAACCATGTAAGGCAGAGAAAAAAAGGTGCAGAGAAAAGTGGTATTTCAGAAAATTTGACTTGAAGAGAGATAGAACACTGTTTAGCAATGGACGTTAAAGGTTCGCATACTCTTGGTGTGTTTAATGTGCAATATTTGATTACTTTAAAAAATAATATTAAATATTTCACTAAATTAAAAACTTGAATCTGTCGCCTCTCCCAAAAAATGGCTTAGGATATGGCTGATGGCAGTTGCCAGCAAGATAAGTGGCTACATAACTTGACTATTTCACATGAGCAGCAAATAGCTGCATTTAAAAACCCCAAACATTTACCATGTGACAATATAAGAAAGGTAGCTCTGCTAATAGAATTGTTTGATGCAAACCTTTTATGTTAATGGATGCTTTCTGAGTTTCCATAACATGCTATCCATATGAGAACTACTGAAAATATATAACAATAAATGTCGTGGGAACAGGTCTCTACTGACTGAGGAAATGTCTGTAGTTGTATGATTTTAATTATATGTATAATTAATCACATGTATTAATACATAATAATACAGACAATTACTGTGTAGAAATGCAAAGCAGACACACCCCATCTATTTACATTTCACAACACAACTCTATTACTTTTGCATGCCCCAAATCCAGCCTCTTTTTCATACTTCAACAGTGATTCTTGGGAAACATTTAAAAATAAGTTTGAGCAGTACAGATATACAGTGATATTTTCCTATGACAAATTTGAGTTCTTTTCCTACATGCTACTAACAGGAAGCAAATCCAAATCTATAAAATTCCATGTTGCATCTCACTGCAAGGGTCCATAGCTTTACTAAAAAAGCTTTGTTAGAATCACACCATTCAGTTAATGCAGACTAATGGAAAAGTAAGGGGAGTAGGGCATGGGAAGCTGTGGGGTAATGACAGAAACAGCCATGTAAAGATATTTCTCTCTCCTATTAACCACCCTCAAGTCATATTCCCTTCTCTGGGATTGCTCAGCACACAGCCACAGATGGAGTGAGGCTTCTGGGTCCCTTTTGCTACTGCTCTGGATCAGAAAAAGGCAAAGCCTTATGTGAGGGCCATAAAAAAAACATATGGGGAGAACGGAGTGAGGGGGTGGATGTCAACAGTGGTAATGCCACCATCCCACTTCCCTGTCAAACTGGGATCTGCTGTACTCTGCACTATAAAACATATTAACATTTATTTACAAATATACAAAAGTTTGGCTTCAACAAGCAGAACTTCTGCTAACTCCATTTTACATTTTCTAGTCTGTTCTAATATTATGTAACATTAAGAAAATCATTGCATTAGAAAATACGTGTTCGCATTTCTGCTCCGAATTGATTCTCTTCAGTAATTTCTAATCTGGTGCTTCAAAGATGAAATGAGCCATATTAAATGTCTATACGTGTCTAGTATAGACAAGAAGTTTCCAGATTCTCAGATAAACAAACTTAATTCCATACACTCACAACAGGCACGAGTGCTGCATCTTCATCTGAAGCACAGAATTTTTTGTCTGAGGAGAAAAAGGAGCTTTTCCAAGAACTAAAACTTGCTGACAGAAGTTAGACTACTTTTTGCCAATGAAGTCTAGGGGGTTATTTTGCTCTTCTCCCACCGTGACCCCACATTTTCTTCTGTTCTCAAACATATCAGTGCCCAAGTATGATGTCAACAAAAACAACTGCAACTATTAATTCCCTGTTATAATTCTAGAGCACACCAGAAGACATCAATAATTTGGAAATTCATAAATTATGCTATTTTTATATATATATATATGGTAAATGGATGATGAAAGAATCCACACTCGTTCCACTTATTCCATTTACTTCTTGTCCTAATTTTGAAGGTATTTTCCCAGCAGGATCAGAAAGCACCCAGTGCAAAGAGGAATCATTCTGGGCTTGGCACTGTGAAAATCCATTAGTAACAACACATTAGTTAGAAAGCTTTAAAAAGGTTTCCAAAATACTGTAATGCTTCACAAACTCTGAAGTGCACTTTTGGTCACCTTCTTAATACATGTACAGGCCTAAAACAAAGATTAAAATCATACATGTATAGAACTCCCTAAGATAAATGCACCATGTTAAAAAAACCCAACAAACACAAAGCCACCAGAGATTGGTTCCATGTGTGAGAGACAGCTCACATTTTATTTGCTTTGACACTTGGTCTAACAATGAAGCTCAGTGTCTTCAATGTGATACACGTGGCTTCTACTAAAGTTTAAGCTTCAACCTTTATCTGCATCCCAACACAGCACTAAAGTTCCACATTATCCATCTTGCCATAAACACACAAGCAGATCTGGACTGGAAAAAGCAGTGTGATGTGAGTATAAGCTCCTCTTCGAAATAACACATTAAACAGCTTTAAAAGAGGTCAGCACAGACATGGCACATTGTTTTCCATGGGCTAGCAGAAGGTAATTCCAGGCATCCTACCATCCCCAGTGACCAAGGAAACCTAGAGAATACATGACAGCACTTAGAGATCTGGGGATGCCTGTTCATCAGGCATCATATCATTAATTAACAGGGGGATTTTTCTGTTTCCCCAGAATTTTGTTTTTACTTTGCAAAAGTTGGAGGGTTTTGGTTTTGGTTTTTTTGGGGTTTTTTGGGTTTGGTTGTTGGGGTTTTTTTGGGTTTTTTTTGTTGTGGGTTTGAGTTTTTGGTGGGTTTTTTTATTCGTTTGTTTTGTTTGGGTTTTTTGTTTGTTTTTGGGGTTTTTTGAGTTGGTTTTTTTGCCCTCAGTTTTTTTTCAAAAGTTTTAATCATTTCTTTCTGTACAACTCTGTATATGAGAACCTGTTTCAAACATCGTTTCTGAAATTTCTGCATTTCTACCAACAAACAGTGAGTGGCATCTTGAATGTAATCTGTTTCCAAGCTGGCTGTAGTAGTTGACTCTTCAAATTGAAATCAGAAAATACAGCTAAAATATACAAGCCAATTACTTTTAGGCAAGTTATCAAGTAAATGTAGAAGTAAAATCAAATCAGATAACCTACTGCATCTTAATTACTGGCAATAGTCTCTCTTGCTTATGAGAAGCTAAATATTCATTAATTCTGAGCAATTAACAATAATGAAATGAAAGCTTGTGATGCTGAAGTTTGGAATTAGGTATGTCAGAATTCAGCAAAAGATGCATGAATTAACTGCTTCACATTTTCTATCAAGAGCCCTTCAGGAGCACGGCGGTGACAAATTATTTACTATAAATGCATCGGATCAGGGTGGGGAAGTCTGAAGAGGCTGCTAAAGCAAATGTTTATTGCAGAGAGGGTAACACCACCTTTTACATCTCCGTACTCCACCTAGTTTTGTGTTCAATTCAAAGCGTGAATACTCAACTCTCCATCCCCAATGTGCTTGCGGTTGCTAATACATGACACAACAGCTGTGGGGATCTGTCCCAAAATACAGCAGAAGAAAGAAAATTACCCAGAAATCATTTGGTTATATATGTTATTTAAGCAAAACAAGCCTCAGAATTTTACTTGCATAAATTCCCCGTTACTTGGGTCTGTTTGAACTGTAAAGTATTATCACTCCTTCAAAATGATCAGTAAATGCAAATACAACCTGGAAAGAACCTTCTGCAGTTTTAAAATGAGGTGTAATCCAATCTTTCATAAATACGTCATCAGTGATATAACAGATCCCAATACATCAGGATCACAGATTTCCTCAACTTGTATTACATATAGCCACAAAATAAGAAAAAGAAAACCAGAACCAAAACATGGTGTAGTGTCCTGTGTTTCCTCAACCTACCTTACACAAAGAAATTTTACATGCTTTTGAGCAGCTTTCTTTTCCAATAAATTAATGCAACTTTATAAAAGATCTTGAATTTGTTATTGTCGTATGACCTAAATTAACACAACTTAGGTATGTGATTATCCAATTTTACACCTAGGAGCATCTCACCTGCAAGAGAACTGTTTTTACCGATGCTGATATTAAGCATACAACAATGTTAAAAACTTAAAACTTCTATATTTCTGCTGAAAATGTATTGGAACTACTTATATAACTTAGTGCTACTAATAAGAACGCTAATGAGAAGTCCCCAAGGAGATGTCAAGGAATAATTTCAAACACTGAACACAGAGAATATCCAATTTCTTTTCCTAATCATCAGAGGCACCTCTATGTCTACACAAAGACTTATGATGTTATATTCAACTTGAAGGTTAATTAGAACGTAGGTTACTAAGGGCAAAAGGTTCTGGAGGTATAATTTTTCTCTTAGCTTTCAGGGATTTGATATGATCTATGATAGAGCTTAATCAAGAAACGTTGCAAATGGGGGAAAATATTCTTTACAATTCTATGGATAGGCCACCCCTCTGATTTAGGCCATTTTTACAGATACAGCAAGATGTCACATTTATGAAGTTTATCACTTTGTAAGTGTTCTAAATAATTGAATCAGATGCCTCTTCATGATCTTAATTTTCTAAAACTCTTAATGAAGATTTAGGTAATGCCCTTCTGGTTCCAGGTAACGACAGTTCCTCCACAATCAGAAACTTTAGCTTAGGGAGCCTGACACTCGGTGGCTTCTTCCAGGCAACACACAAAAGCTTCTCCTTGAAGTAGCAAAAGTTTGTCTTATCTCTCCTACTTCCACACTCCCAAGAGAAAACACCTAAGTACAATGCTTTGCTTCTCTGGACATTTTCCTGCCTTCGGTCTTTACACCTTACCCTCTTCTCAGTTTGTATAGTTTCTCTGCACTAGTGATTTTATATTTTCCCAGAACTTAAATAAACAAATAAATAAATAGTGACTTGGTACAATAATTTTTTGGTACAGTACATCTGCTCAACCATTTTCTGGGTCAGGTATTTTTATAATTTGAAAATAAAAAGCATGTGCATGTCTGAGCTGACTCTTTGTCACACTGTATAAACATCAAAAAGGGAAGTACAATCCTACATTTTCCTTCCAAATTAGACTTCCACAGTTTAAAGTTAAAAAATACACAACAGCTACTCCAGGATGGACAGTAGAAACATTACAACTTTGCCTTATCAAGGTATTTTAGAAATTAATTCATTGAATTAATTACTGATTACTTTGAAGCATAAAACCTAAGTTAGTCCTTTAAATTATTTACTACATTATTCTTTTGGAATTTTGCTTGGGGAAAAAAATCTTATCAGAATTCTAGCCAAGCTAAGTTAGAAAATTTTGGTTTTTTTCAATTATGGAGATTGGAATTAAGTACTAGCTAAAATACCAGTAACACGATGAGCCAAGCTCACACCTCAGTGCAAGTTAAAATTCACCAATCAAAGCAAAAACTTTAAATTAAGGCACCCTCCTCACTCCTGCCCTACTCACTACACTGGCATCTGCTAAGGAAAACCAATAGTTGGACAAACAGAAGCTTCCAAACCAACTTTGAAGCCCGTTAGAAGTCATCCCTGAAGTCAGCAGTTTCTGTGTAAATGTTCCATTCTTTGGTGTGTGATGGATTGGTCTGCTGGGTTGCACAGAGCCCCAGATGGCTGGCTGCCAAAAGGGTTAAACAGGTAATGCATGTTATTCGTCCAGAAACCTTCTAAGTCGCAGAAAAAAAACAAACTAAGTTTTCTCTGCAGGGATGTTTACTTCTCATCTGTTCCTACCTATCCATATACCTGAACCAAAACACTTGTACCTCAGGGCAATAAATTATTGAAGCAAGAGCATCTCGTGTGTTCAAAGACATAAGACTGCTCCAGAGGAGCCTGATTGGCTCAAAGCTTTGAGAGCCACGAATTTTGAATCCCACAACACTGCAGGTTTACTTCAGTTTGGAAGCTCAGCTTAGAGAGAAGTCTGTTTCAGTCCTGGGGCAACTACTCTGACCTGGGAAATTTTAGAAGTTGAGGTAGTTGCTGAACTGGCAGAATAGTTGTATGTTCTGCCTCTGCGCTTCCCCTCCCTTGTTGGTTTTTTTTTTCAGATGACAATTCACATTTCTCAATTCCTACGCAGTGGAACATACAAACTTCCCATGGAAAAGTTAGCTTAAAACTAAATATTCCATGTGAATTAGATGTTGCTGATGTACAGGAACACTTCATCTGACCTCAAACTCCATCTCTGAACTCCACTGATGCTCCACCAAACCATCTCCAACTGTTTGCACTGAAAACCAGGCAGGAATCTGTGGTCACTGTTCTGCACAACAGGGCTACACAAGAACACAGGTTTACTAGAATGGCAAAAAACTTAACTGCAAAAGAAATAAATAAAAAGAAATCTATTTGTATTGTGTTTCTCTTTGCTCACCATCAGATTTTTACTGAGTATCAGTCTCATATAGAAAAAGCTTGAACAGCTCAGGATTTTCACCTTTGAGTTCCTTTTTCTTGTTTTGTCCCTGGAACAGTGACGGCACAAAAGCCAATCTTCAGGTCCCTTAGCAAGGACCAAGGACTCATTCCACTGGTGGAGTAATTGCAGTTACCACTATTTTCATCTGTATTGATTTCTTTCCAAAACTCTTTTAAAACTATATCACCTCTTAGTGCACAGGCCCAGCAACATTTTTCAGAGATACCAGGGTGAAATTACAGAACGTGTCCAAGAGAATATTAAAGGAGCAGTTGAAGTTAAAAGTGCTATCAAGATTTTTTCATAATTATCAAACTATGCTTAAATGGAACTTTAGATTTTGTTTGGTTTGGGGTTTTTTTGTGGTTCTGTCGTTGTCATTTTTTGGGGGCTTTTTTGTTTGGTTGGTTTGGTTTTTTAGGGGGGGCTTTGGGTTTTTTGGGGGAGGTTGTTGTGAATGTTTTTGTTTTGTGTAGCTTTTTTGGTTGGGGGTTTTTTTGTTTGTTGTTTTTCAGTTGGTTGGTTGGGGGTTTTTTTGTTTTGTTGCTTGGTTTTTGGGTTTTCTTACAATTCCTCGATAAGTAATTTACAAAAATAGGGAGTAATGAATGTTATTGTAAAATTCTCATCCTGTATTCACATGTTCAAAGAGTTAAGATCAAGGTGATTCTAGTCGAATTACCAGTGATTAAAATCCAAAGCGCAGATTTCTCATACTTGTGTTGATCGAAGCTAAATCATACATATTTGTATATATAACAATCAACACATAAATCATACAACTGTCTAAAAAGACTGATATCACTTACAATATTGGTTTTCCTTTTACTGAGTAAAGCAATAGTTCATGGGTGTAATTACTTACCCTTTCTTAGATAACCTGTTTTCATATTATTTAACAATGGAGTACCTCATGTTTCAGCCTAGCATAGATCTCAAGAAACCTCATAAAAATCATAGTATTTACTGCAATCTACGTGGTGGGCAAATAGTTTCTATTTGCTATCCACATATTTCAATATTGAGGAAATATTAGATTCACAAATGGTTTGTGAATAGAAGATTTTGCTTTTACCCCCTAGAACAAGCATAATGTTTTCCTCTTGTCTATGTTTCACGGCCAAAATTATATCCAGAATCAGGGCAGGGTATTGCAATAGAGTTTCAAGTCACACAATTGTTCTGTGCATTGGTATCAAATAGACATTTGTGCATCATTACAGAGTATGCAGAATACTTTAAGCCACCAGCCAGCACACCTTTAGGGCACCACCACTTGTCTATAATTGTTTATTAACTGTAGTGTTGCAGACATTCATACAGTACTTCCAAAGTAACAGTCTTGCTACAATCCAAGGACAACATTAATTTCTTAGTCATAAAAAATTGGCTAACATTTGTCTAGAAATCAGATGTTTCTAATGTTTTTTGCTATAGTCAAATCCAAAACAATTTATATAAAACAAATAGAAATAGCCAAAAAACCCACAAACACCCCCCCAAAAACTCCAGACACCCGCTTACGGCACAAAAAAAGGGAAAATCTGCCTATTCGGTAAATTCAAATCCACAATATACCAAAACAGTATTTATATATTCACCACATCTTTCTCAGCTCCATTCTATCTCTTCCAAAAGTCTGGAGATAAGAGCTGGTAGAAGGAATAATACCCACAATGTTTTCTTCCTAATGCATTCCTCATGCATTTTTGCTTATGTATATATATTGCTTATGTATATATACAGAAGTTTCCAATTCATTTCCATGATCGCCGTAAAATCTAGTCCATACGTGGCACTCCAATGAAGTATCAAGTGTGAAAAACAGCAAAAATAAATAGAAATGTGTGAAATGGCTGTATCTATACCTATCTGAAACCCAATCCTTCCTACTGATCTGCAAATACACAGTACAGGAGAAGTCTTTATTCCTTGTTCATCATCAGCTGTCTAAAGTTTGCCATGGTAATCCTGAAGCCCTACAAAAGCATCAGCCTCATGTTTATGTTGCAGAAAGCTGTCCATTATGCGCAATATATATTATTTGAAATCTCAGAATCCTTAATACCTGTCCCAAAATCAGACTTGCTAAAGTAATTGGAAAATACGCTGCAGCCAAACAACATATTTCAGAGCTACAGTGTATATTGTCTCATTTTCCTCACGTGGAAAAAAATAGATGAGAAGTAACAATCTAATCCTGACAACGAAACTGATTGGTTCAAAAATATTAGCAATAAAAGCCAGCACAACAGTAGCAGTTTCCCATGCCTGAATTCTTTCTCCAGTGACAAGAGCACCACCTATAGACTTAAAAAGTCATCCTTTCATCGTGTTTGACCTTAAAACACAGTTTAGCTTCTGGTCTTGAATAAGTGTAAGGTGTTTCAGCTGTCACCAGCTATTATTAACAGTAGTGCAGTAATTTTAAAGAATTTGTATCAACTAAAGGTGTGGGTCCTATGCCCTTAAAAACAGTCACACTTTCAGAGGATGAGCTCTAGCAAAAAACTGTGTAGATACAGAGTACAACATCTGGCTTGAAAGGGACTTTGCACATCACTGCCTTTTAGTGGTCCTTAAAAGCCAAACACACCCACAGCAATTAATAAACAGACAAAGTTACCTGGACGAGTGGGTGTGGAAGCAATAAAAAGGCTGGGCGCTGTTGAGTGGGCTTGAACATCACTGTAGTCTCTGTTTTGCCAGCTACAAGTGCTCTCAAGGTGCAGAACAGTGCAGAATAAATCCATTACTGACAAGGCCTCTCATCCCACCAGTGTCACTGGAGTCACTTTTACTCACACAAAAGGTTCAATCCTGAAGGAATTGTCAGGATCTACACCGGCCTTGGCCTAATAATAAATACATTAAGTTGATCACACTTTAAAAAGACAGGATGTTAAAAATGTTCTGCTAATATCAGGGAATCAAATCAGTACAAGTCACCTCACTTTCCTTAAAATCTCATTCTTTTTGCTTTATAAAAGCAAGAACAGAATTTTCTGTTTCTACAAAATATATCAAGAGACCGTGTGGCGATAAAAGTTAATTTTGATTAAAGAAGAATGGTGAAAAAAACCAAGCAAACTGCTCTTCCAAAAATCTAAGGAATGGATGCACATGAATGTCATTGACTTATTCCTAATTACTGCAGTAATTTCCCACTTTGGAAAAAGGTAAAACTAAAACAGAACAGAGCATTCTTCAGAAAAATTATTCATTGTGTTTCTTTCTGAAAAACCTTATTTTGAAAGAGTTAAATCACAAGTAACATTAGGCCTAGGCAAGCTCTAGCTTTATTTTGTGCCTGTTTGCAGGAGTGAGTAACATCTACTCCAATACACTCTACATTCACATCCAAGCCATCTAACATAGCATGAAGTTTCCCCAGCTCAGCTGCAGGTCACAATACGATATAAGAGGAAAAACTCTTGGATCGTGTCTTTTTCCTGTCAAAATAGTGTGATATTAACATTAAAAAAAGCCCGATGTTTCTCTTAGCTAGTAAGAAGAAACACGTAAAAAATTCTGTAGTGTTTTTCCTGATTTGAAAGAGCAAGTTTTAAAAAAAACCACTGGATTTGCTAAATTCTTTCTCATCAGTCATGGAAGTAATCCCATCAAGAACAATCACACTCCTTATGTGCAAATTTTAGGCAAAGAGATTTGCAAAGCTACAGCAATTAGTGCTACAGTTATCATCTGAAGTGATGAACAAAATTTCAGGGTTTTTGCACTCAAGTTCAGCCTTACAGCAATGTAAACCAGCTTCCCCTGTTTATTTCATTAGGATTCAAAGGTTTTCTGTTTCATGAACTCTAAATATAATCCTTTAAATCATCAGTGCTCATTCACTGCTGTTCAAGATGGTGGATGACCAAAACAAGGATCTACGTTTAGCTACAAAGCCCTCCTTAGAAGCTTGAGCTCAAGAATCTATCAGAAATAGTTGGCCCAGGAAACCTAGGAACACTGGCTGGATCCTAAAGGACCTAATGGTAATGTTTAATAGCATAGAGAGTTCAGCCTGCTATTGGGAAATCATGAGGAACACATAGAAAATAATAAAAAGAATGTTCGTTTGCACACAACCCTCTGAACAATACTCAGCGCTTCAGCCAGGAATCAATCAAGATCAGGACTGTCTTTCACCCATAAGCACCTCAAGATGCTTTAGCAAATGCACAGATGTTGACTCTTGGTCACTGCTGAAGAGCTCAAAGACAGTGACCCCAGCAAGTGGAAACTGCAGAAAAGTGGATTAAACGGAGAATTGTCATATATGCAAGTCCCTATCCAGGGTCATATAACATTTTTATAGAAGACAGAAGACTTCAGGCATTATAACCAGAACAGAGGAATAGCAAAAAACAAATGTCTTGGCCTAGTTGACAGTATCAGCACACTGGGTAGACGTCCAGGTCTTCCCAAGCGAAAAGTAATTTTTAAAAGAATAGCTTTGCAGACACTTTGCAAAGCTCTTCTACCTTCTGAGAAAGGGAGTTAATAACACTGGCACGTTCAAACAGAGCAATGACCTCTCAGGTATGCAAGGACACTTTATAGCACGGCAGCAAAGGGTTTATACAATAGAAACCAGTAAGGTCCAAAGCTGAAAAACAGGAAGCTGAATCACAGCTGATGTAGATAAAATGACTAGTTTGGAAAGCCACCCTTGCAGCAGCAATCCTGGCCAGGGATGAGCAGGAAAGCATGAATTTGCCAAAGGTAGAACTGCGGAGTTATGAAATGATGGGATTCTGTCTGGGAGTACCAATTACATGAATTGATGGGTCAGGGTATGTCATACAGATGGTTATGCAGAAAGAATGTCAAAGACCTACAGACAGCCTGAGGGTGAGATGCCAGGTGAGTTCCTGTCTAGGAGCCATGATTCCTACATGGAATAGTTGTAGGATTCTTCGCAGCATGAATCAAGCTGTTGCTTCACTCATGTGCCCTGTGAAAATTCAGGCAATTCAAGCCAATCTTATATAATACTGTATTAGACTTTCGACTGATTTAATATAATTCATTATTTAACAGCAATTTAACTTTACAGTCTCTTTTATTAACTTAAGGATGTAACGACACTACTAAATTTAAGTACTGAAGAATTCACAACGAGAGGCCACTGGAGAATGCATTGAGATTACAGTTGTAAGAAAACACCAGTCTTTTGATTTGTTTATATTAATTAGCAATAAACTTATAATAAATCTATGCAATCAACACTAAATTTGTGAAAATAACTGGCAGAGAGAATGACTACCTAATGAGAACTCAATAGGGAAGACTAAAAAGTAAATGTCAGACACAAATAGGTCCAGAGCCACCCACACCCAGAAAAGTCAGGGTGGAAGAAAGGATTTTAGTTTCTTTACTCTTTTACAAGGTAGACATTTCTGATGACTGAAGTTACTATGAGAGGCAAACCCTCACACTCTTATATTTAATTCTACCCCACCTCATTTATATTGGGAATTGTTTCCACAACGCTTAGACGAAAACACCATTTTTCTAGCCTAAGCAGGAGAAACACTTTTCCTCCCTTAGCCAGGCTCACACTGAGGACAGCTATTAGATTTCCTTTTGATGGATTTTTCTCATTTATTTAATCCACCAAGGGTTAGTAGACTAGTTGCAGGAAGTATATTTGGCAACAACCGAGTTGTGATTATCACAATCATGGCTTTCTGCTTTTGCTTGCTCAGGCAGCAAACAAAAATGTATTGAATCTGGACCATAGCACAGCAGGCCCCTGGAAAACCCTGCAAGGAATGTGTGCACTTATATTCATCAGGATTTTTTTTTTAAAGATAATGAAATTTCTTTTTAATGCAATGTCACGGACACGATCTGATTTTTGGCACGGATGGAAATAAATTGTCAGCAGTATCAGGAGTCAGGAAGAGCACACAATTCAATGTCACTTCCAAATCAATGAAAAGCATTTCAAGTTTTCTAGCTGTCAAGGTTTTCCTTTAACACTTGTCACCATACACATACAGAAAATATAGGAAGCATTTTTTATCATTTATCACCATATTTTATACATAGATATATTTCTTTATATCATATCTATAGGTAGATATATATGACAGCTTTGTATTTGAGGGTCACCATGACTCTGGATTTTGTAAAATTATACTTCAGTGGTGATAAAACATTCCCTGCTCTCTCTGTCCTAAATAGCCATGTTCAGAATCTAGTAGTTTCAGCCGGACACAGAAGACGTAGTTTGGTCTTAGTTCTCCACACAAAGTAGGCATAATTCTAAATACAGGTGAAGCAAAAGAGGGGAAACAAAAATACAGCATAAAAATGGACAATTCTTTTTCCTAAACATACTACAGTTATTTCACAAAGTTTTGTACTTCCCTAAATCAGACCGGGTTTGGTGTTTTTTGAGTACTCTCATGTTTCCAACCGTCCTTTCACCAGGATTCCCTGCAAAGCGGAGTATTGCTCAAGTTGTTATTAGATTAAACTGACCTAGATTAGTATTTGAAATTAATTTTCTACAAAAGTCTATCCAGAGTGACAACTCAAGGAGACCTTGAGAAAAAAATTCCAACCATCCCACAGGCCTTTTGGCAAAGTTCCTAAGCTTTTCTTACCCAAGTGTTAAAATTTTGGAGAGACATAACATCATTATAAGACAGTTATAACAATAAGCGCTATAATACAATTTGGAACAAACAAAAAACACCAAAAAAAA